>PVKC010014173.1:0-22372 GCA_004027635.1 Crocidura indochinensis
TTTTTTTCTTTTCTTATTAACCGAGTGCATTTTTTTTCTTTTTCTTTTTTTGGTAGTTGCTACCAAATTTTTTCTTCCTTTTTTTCTTATCCTTTTTATCTCAAACGACAACAGAATAATCTACAACAAGCTGTAAAGTGGAGACCAGTTACAGTAGTACTCTGGGGGAGAAAAGGAAGGAGATTTGGGATGCATGCTGGGATCGGGGGTGAAGGGAGGACAACACTGGTGGTGGGAATGCCCCTCATTCATTGTCACTATGTACCATAAATAATTCTGTGAAGAAAAAACTAAAATAAAAAATAGGATATACCTTAAAAATTAGGTCAAAATAGGGGCTGTAGGGATGGGCTGTAGGGTGTTTGCTTTGCGTGCTGCTGACCCACGATGGACCGCGGTTCAATCCCCCTGGTGTCCCATATGGTCCCCCAAGTCAGAGACAATTTCTGATTGCATAGCCCTGAGTGTCACTGTATGTGGCAGACAAACAAAACAATTAAGTCAAATTAGGGCTGGAGCTATAGTACAGTGGGTAAGTTGCATGCCTAGCATGTCCCCAACCCAGTTCTGATCCCTCAGCACCATATATGGTTCCCAAATCCTTTCAGGAGTGATGTCTGAATGTAAAGCCCTGAATGAACCCTGAGTGTCACTAGGTATAACCCATAAACAACAATAAAAATGTTAAATTAACTCTTGAGTATCTAACCCATCATAATAATGCTATAGAACAGACAAAAATAGATCAAGCTGTCTTAAATAGCAACCACTTGCTGAAACAATTTCTACTTTTGCAAGGACAACAACAAAATTCAGAAACTCAAAATATTCAAATGTCAGATAAATAATCAGTAGCTAATATGCTATCAAAAGTTATCAAATAGGGGCCTAAGCAATAGCGCAGTGGTAGGGTGTTTGCCTTGCACACATCTGACCCAGGATGGACCTCAATTAGATCCCCAGCATCCCATATGGTCCCCCAAAGCCATGAGTGATTACTGAGCTAGTAATCAGGAGTAACCTCTGAGCATCACCAGGTATGGCTCAAAAAAAAAAATATATATATATAAAAGTTATCAAATAGACCAAGAAGTGATTTATAAAGCAAAGCCAGAAAAGTTAATAAAATCCAATAAAGACATAACATAAAAAAGTTAGCTACCAGAACATCAAAACAACTATTATATGTATATACATGCATTTCTGTATTAACTATAGCTATGTAATAAACACACAAAGGATAGTTTATTCTCCTACCTAATGCAGGGGAAGAAAACTGGAAAAAATAGTGAGAGGAATCGATGAAAGCAAGAATAAAACTTACAACATTATAGTAAAATATGTCCATAATTTAGGACAAAATGAAATGTTCAAAATAACCATATAGAAGCTAAATACTTTCACTAGATGGAAGCAGGAGAAGAATAAAACAAAAATGATACATGAAAAGTTGAGAAACATGCAATGAAAACTACCTAAACTGAAGCACTCAGTCCTTGAAGAGACAAGGACTTTAACTAACCAAAGGAATAGCATCAATAACTTAAAACTAATGCTGAGAGGTCAACCCTATATGAAACTGGGGAGAAAAGAAAAGAATACTTGAATGGTTGGATTGTACCCAAATAAACTATAAAATTATAAATCATAAAAATGTTTTGAAAATTATACCAAATAAGATAAACAGGAAACTTGTTTAAACACATTATAAATAAATCATTGTAGAAAAATAACAGGGATAGAGACATTTTGAACAGAACACTAAAATATGTTAAGTACAACAATAAACCATGAGAGAGAAGGAAAGGCCCAAACAATCTTGGAATGCTATCTTTTAAGGTACCAAAATAAAATAAAATAAAATGCCAACTTAGAATTCTATATTCAGATAAAATATCCTTCTGATATTATGGCACAATAACATTAAATAGGACTCCAAGCAATTTTCACTACAAGACTAGCACTGCAGCCAGGGTTCTTCAGGTGAAAGGAAAACTGTGAAATTTCAGTTTCCATGTGTAAGGAGCATGGGGGGGTGCCACTTCCTCTAAATAGGAGAAAAGCTGGCAGGTGGAAAATAAGAGCTATTCCTGTATTTTAAAGAGTGAGAAGCACAAGGAAACTCCCATCCCAACTTGTGAGACACCTGCAGGCAAATCCAAGCTATCACAACAGATACTTCTAAGAGGAATCTTGAACTGAAATTGTTGGATTGCTGAAGGTTCAGTGCACGCAATACTGGGCATTGAAAACTACAGAACATGCCAGATAAATAGTATATAGGAGTTGGTTTTACATGCAGTCAATGCCAGTTTGATCCTCAGTACAGCACATACTCCCTCAAGCACCTCCAGGGGTCACTCTTGAGCAGAAAATCAGGAATATCCCTGAGCACCATTATATGTGGCCCCAAATCCCAACAAAATAAAATAAAACAACAGCAAATTTACCAAGGTATTCGATCAGAGGGGGCTCCTATACTTTTGTGATTTATCTTCAGAAGCACAACCAGATTCCATAATAAATATTACAAAAGCTCTCTTGTGCTTTTAGCTGAAGAGAAGAAATTCTCTTTATCTCTCTGTCTCTCCCTCTTTCCTCGATTCCTTTTCTCCTTTATTCCCTTTCTCCCTTCTTTCACCTCCTCCCTTTAGACCATAAACAGATATGATCAGTGCTCTGAGTCCAAGGGACACTCCCAGCAGTGCTCAGAAAACCATGTAATGCTAAGGTAGGGCCTCCTACATGCAAAGCATGTGTTCTGCCATCTTTTAAGTTGAGGCACTTTAACCTTAACAAGCTGTGTCCTCCGGAGAAGCTAAATAAAGCTAAATCAAAATAATATTTCCTGAAATATTATTAGAACCTAACTTAGTATGGCAAAGGGAAATACCCAATTCTGAGCTTACTCTAGCTATCTTGTCCCCTCTAAGGGACAGGGAGAAAAATGCCCAAACACTTGTGTTAAGTTCATATTTCAGAGACTCTATTCTAAAATACAGAGGCATGGGTTGGAGAGATAGTCTAGGCATTTAGGCACTTGCCTTGCATGTTACTCACTCCAGTTCAAGCCCCAGCACCACATATGGTCTCCTGAGTACCACCATGAGTAATCTAAGTACAGAGCTAGGAGTAAGCACTAAACTCTGCCAGGTAAATCCTCACATTGGTGAAGTCTTCTGTTGGAAGCCTTTGGATTGAAGTATTCTTTGGATTGGTCTCTTGCCTTACCTGTTCTCCATCCCAGGGTGTGGTTTTGCACTTGCCCTGGTCTCAGGAAAAAAAACTGCTTGCACTTTTGGGTTTTCCACAACTAAGCTAACTGTGTCTTAGGAGCAGAAGGGTTGCACATGGGAGTTCTTGAACCAGTTTTATCCCCTTTATCTTGTGTGAATTATTTCCTGTGTCAGCATTTACTTCCAGACCCACGTCCCTCCAACCCAAAATATGGGAGCAGTGTTTTTATTTTGTTTTTGTTGCTTATTTTTTTAGGGCTGGGTAGGTTGTTTTGTTTTGTTTTCACCTGGTGCGTTCCAGGTGTTATGTGACTCAGACTCCGTACTCAGAAATCACTCCTGGCAGACTCAGGGAACCTTATGGGATGCAGAGGATCAAACCCAGCAGAATGCAAGGCAAATGCCCTATTGTGCTATCACTCTAGCCCCATCCCCCTGCTCTGCGTGACAGGTGAAGCAGAAGCTTCATGCCCCAATTTCAGAGGATTAGTGGGGTTTAGGTCTGGAAGCAAAGGCAAACAGGGGAAATAATCCACACACAACTGTGGAGTGGAGAACAGGTAGGGTAAGAGCATCAATCCTAAGCACCAACAAAAAGAATTATACTGAATAGAGTGAAGATGGTTATACCAACTATCTTCACTTCAATCCTTCTGCAGGTGACTAACCTGGACGTGAAACCTGGGTCCTTCACTGACCCAGAATGAAGCCAGACTTTGGGCCTTCTCCTGGTGATTGACCTGGAAGTGAAGCCAGGGGGCTTCAGGAGTTAGTCAAGCTATCCCTCTCAATTGGAGAAGGTATTCTGCTTTTGAAAAGCCCAAACAGTGGCTTTTCCAACTCATCCTGGACTTGACAGGGATTCCAAGAGTGGCAGTTTTTGTTTTAAGGAAACATTCATGAGGCCTGAGAAGAAAATGTGACTCTCTTGGTTTTTCATCTGAGGGTTCAACTTATGATCATTCCCATTGTTCTTCATTTTGCTATCTCCATACTAAAGACTTAGACTTAAGGTTTCACTTCTCCATGAGACAAAAATATACCCAAGGGGCTTAAAACCAGCACTTAGACCTTGGAAAAGTCATGTTATCTTCTGAGATAAGGGCTTAATTTCTGTGCTTCTCTACGTTTCCTCATGTGCCCCCTCACCCTATAGGTGGTAGCTGTATTGCCACCACCTATTTTCTTGTCTAGAAGACAGAACTGAAACTGCAGGGAAGGCTGCTCTGGTGGGGTTTCTGAGGGCTGCCTCTGATTATGGCTCCCTTACAGCCTCCATCTGAGGGCTTTGGACTCTTGTTCAGAGCTTAAAGCAATAAATTGAGCCTGCTGAGTTAGCAAGAGTTCCATCTTTATTTCTTTTGTTTTTCAAAGATGTGGTCTTCATAATCTGAATAGCTAGGGAACAAAGCACAAAAGCCTGTTCTAACCCAGTCTTATTCAACATCCAGTACTGATCTGGCTAGCATTATAGCTGACCTTAACCCTAGTTTTCTGACACTTCCTGAAGCTGAGGGACAACTGAAGATGAGAGTTTTATGATACACTGTGTTAGTCTTACTTTTTATTTAAAGCATTGTGATTGACAAAATTATTCATAGTTAAGTTTTAGACATACAGTGTTTAAGGACCAATCCCATCAGAATCAACATTCCTCTACCAATGTTCTCAGAATCTATCTCACCACCCCACCTCCCAGCCTATCAATATAACAGGCACCTTTTTAAGTTTGGTTGTTAAAAGTTAGGGTCTTATGACTTAGATTTTGTGACTCTGTGGTTTGGATATTTAGTTCTGTTCTTCCTTAACACCACTAGTACACACAAATGTTCTTGGTCCCTAGCCCCAGTTATTTCTCCTCTTCCACTCTATTTCTTTTCTTCTCACTGTTCTCTAAGGTCAAGAGTGTTCTAGACAAACAAATATTTTAAAATATTTAAAATATTTCATTCCAAGAGATGGGGAAAAATGGCAGAGAAACTGCGCTTGCAGTAGCAGCTACAGCAGTGCAGAGGAGCCTAGAGATACTGAGAACAGCATGTACCCATGGGACCCTTAATTTGAAATTTTCAAAAAATCTCAAACCCAGAAATGGGGTACTGGACTCTTGAAGAAGATACAAAGGCCAATCACCCTATCTGAAATCAAGCTCCTGGGGAGATTGCCAGAGGAAAAAAACATGGCAGCAGAGCAGCATTAAGCACCAAAGGCAGTGCTACAAGAAGCTACAAAGCAGTTATTCCCAAAACAGGAGTCTGGCTGTGAGTGGTTCCCCATACTGTGACATGGCTGGGAATTATGGAAAATGGACAAGCTCTCTGAATGTAGACATTAGCACCAAGGGAGCAAGCAGAGGGAAGGTCTCGCGATTTGGCCACATGAGCAGTGGTGGCTGCAAGATGCCATCTATAAGATGGCAGTGAGGCTAGGAAACAGTGTTGCCACTGCCAGATACTGGAACCCAAGAGTCACAGGCTTGGGTCAGACCCATTTGCACACTAAGCTTCTGGGTCACAGACATTGGCTCCAAAGAAGTGAATAGAGAAAAGGCCCCATGGTTTAGCCATACAGACAGCAGTGGCTACAGGAAGTTGCCTTTGAGATAGAAGACCAGAAAGTGGTGTCTCCATTGCCATAGGCAGTGGAACTCAGAGACACAAATGGGGCTCAGATCTATCTAAAGCTAACTTGCAGAACATAGACATTATCACTGAAGTAGTGAGTAGGAGAAAGGCCCTGCAATTTGGCCCTATGGGGCAGCCATGGCTGTGAGATGCCAATACTGAGACAACAGTGAGACTGGGAAGTGGTGTTGCCATTGCCAGGCACCAGAACTCAGAGCTACAAGCACAGCTCAGAGATCCCAATTGCTTGAGAGCTTGTGGGACGCAGACATTAACACTGAGGGAAGAAGCCAGGGAAAGGCTAAGGGAGGAGGGTCCCATATAGAGGGCAGCAGCAAAGCTATGAGACAACAGGTTATGATATGAGACTGCTAACAGTGAGAGTAAAGCCAAAGAATCACTCTTCTTGCAGATAACCTTTCGCCTGGCCTGGGACCACCCCACTTTTATGATCCAGGCAAGTCCTCAGGCCCAGCCTGCATTTTGAACTAAGTTTCCTGTACCCAGAGAAAAGGTGACCTTAAAATAGGAAAGACCAGGAACCAGCAGCTGTGGTGACAGTGGGTAGCTTTTAGAATGAAAAGGCCCATTGTGAACTCATACTAGTGCACCAAATTAACCACTCTGATTTGCTTCATGGCTGCACATTTTTTCTAGGCAAGGAGCCTCACTGTGAAACATAGAAAACAGCACATACTGCAAAGGTCACAATCAGAAGACAATACAGAACCCCACCATACTTAGCGAATGATAGTAACTTCAAGAACTCACTAACATCAGTCACTTATATAGCCTTTCTGATAAGGACTTTTGAAAGGAAATTGGGGGATTTTCAAAGAACTCAAGAAAAAAATCATGGAACAAATGGAATGAACAGCCTCTAGGACTCAGGAATAGAGGAGAGTAGGAATGAGAAAACTTCAAACTGAAAATAACAAGTCTGAAAAACTTGGTAGGCGAAATGAAAAACTCACTGGAAGGCCTCACCATCAGAGTAACAGTTGTGGAGGAAAGAATAAGTGAGCTCGGGAGCCGGGAGGTGGCGCAGGAGGTAAGGTGCCTGCTGCCTTGCCAAGGACGGACCATGGTTCGATCCCCCGGTTCCCATATGGTCCCCCGTGCCTGCCAGGAGCGACTTCTGAGCGCATAGCCAGGAGTAACCCCTGAGCGTCACTGGGTGTGGCCCAAAAAAAAAAAAAAAAGAATAAGTGAGCTCAAAGATGAGCTGCGTAATAACTCCATACAAAAGGATAAGTTGAAAAGGAGCCTTAAAATAAAGAATTTATAGAAACTCTTCAAAATAAGTGAGCACACAACAATATATCTTTGGGATAAGTTCAACAGAAACAACATAAGAATCAAAGAGACTGAAAGAAAATCGTATAAAGAACATCATTGCTGAGAAGTTCCCAGAACTTAAAGTGCATGTACCCACATCCTGGACACCTGAAGAGTACCAGCTAAAAGAGACCCAAATAAAAGCATCCCTAATTACAATGATGAAAACGATGAATAAAAATAAAATATTGAAGGTAGCAAGATTTAAAAAATTACATACAAAGGGGCTGGGCTGTGGCGCTGGAGGTTAGGTGCCTGTCTTTCCTGCGCTAACCTAGGACGAACCGAGGTTCTATCCCCTGGTTCCCATACGGTCCCCCAGGCCAGGAGCAACTTCTGAGCGCATAGCCAGGAGTAACCCCTGAGCGCTGCTGGGTGTGGCCCAAATACCTAAAAAAAAAAAATTACATACAAAGATGGAAAGTTAAGATTTACAGCAGATTTATCACAAACAACCCTGCAGGCCCAAAGACAATGGTGGGTTACAGTGAAAAAAACTCAATGAAATCCCATGAATATTTCACCCATCTATACTTACATATATATTTGAAGAACAGAAAGTGCTTCACAGATGAACAACAGCTCAGGAACTTTTCAACACCACTAAGTCACTTTTTGTTAAATCAACCAGACTAAAACTTAACAAGTATATACTGGCCTTGAAGAAAGAAATAGAAGAGAGTAGTTGATTAGACATATATAGGACTTTTTTTTGTTTTTTGTTTTTGTTTTGTTTTGGGTCACACCTGCAGCGTTCAGGGGTTACTCCTAGGCTCAGAAATCATTCCTGACAGGCTCTAGAAACCATATGGGATGCCGGTATTCTAACCACTGTCCTTCTGCATGCAAGGCAAATGCCCTACCTCCATGCCATCTTTCAGGCTCCATGGACTTTTTTATCTTCACAAAACTGAATGCACATTCTTCTCCAATGCATATAGGACTTTCTTCAAAATGAAAACTTTATCAACTATCTTCTCATATTATGATGCTCTTAAAATAGAAGTGAGTTACAAACAGAAATGGAGAAATAATTTTAACACCTGGAAATTAAAAGCTCACTACTGATCAAAAATGGTCAGAGTTGAAATAAAGGATAAATCAATATTCCCAGAAACAAATGAGGATTAAGACATTAATTATCAAAATTTTGGGACACAACAAAAGCAGCCTTAAGATAAAAATGCATAGCTTTGCAAGCATTCATCAGGAAGAAAGAAGAGGCATATATATATATGTATATATATATGTTAATGGCACAGCTTAAGAAATTGGAAAATGATCAACAAAATAGCCAAAAGCAGGCAAACAGAGGGAAATAATAAAACCAGTTTATTAATGAACTGGACACCAAGAAAACATTGAAGAAATAAAAAAATAAATAAAGCAAACAATAAAACAAAAGATAAATAAAAATAAAATTGATTCTTTGAAAATATAAAAAATCAATAAACCACTAGCAGATTCACAAAAATAGAGAGACACCTAATAAACAGAATCAGAAATAAAAGAAGCTACTACAGATATTACAGAAATACAAAAAATAATTAGAGATTACTTTGAGAATCTTTTGAGAACAAAACAAGAGAACTTAGAAGAAATAGATAAATTCTTGGACTCCTATGATTTCCCAAGGTTAAACTAAGATGATCTGGAATACCTGAATACCAATCACAATTGAGGAAATTGAATCTAAAACCTTCCCCGAAACAAAAGCCCAGGGGGTGCAGAGAGATAGAAGGGAGGTAGGGTGTTTGCCTTGCATGCAGAAGGACAATCATTTGAATTTTGGCATCCCATATGGTACCCCAAACCTGCCAGGAGTGATTTCTGAGTGGAAGAGCCAGGAGTAACCCATGAGCGCTGCCGGTTGTGACCCAAAAACCAAAAAAAAAAAAAAAAACCCAACAAAATAATAAACAAACAAGCAAAAAGCCAAGGACGAGATGGGTTAACTAGTGAATTCTTTCTACCCTTTAAAGAGAGAACCTGCTGCCAATCCTTTTTAGATTTTTCAGGAAATTGATGAAAAAGAAACACTCCCAGTTTCTATGAAACTATTATCACTCTGATACCAAAAGCAGACAGAGATATCACAATAAAAGAAAATTATACGTGCCAGAGGTTGATCCCATGATGATATGTTTCAAGGATGGAGAAACCCTGAATCTTTTAGGCCACGGGAATTCCCTTTTTTCCCCAACATTTTCTGTACCTATACAAAAGAAAAAAAAAAAGTGGGGGAATGCCAAACTCTACCACTCCAGCACTCATACTTTTTCTTGTTTTGTTTTGATTGGTTAGTTTTTGACTTTATTTTTCCTCTCTTTTTCTTCCATTATTCTATTTCTTTTTCACTCTTGTGGTTATTATTTAGAGATTTTTTTTTTATTTTTATTTGCTGGGTCCATTTTTTTCTTTTTTCATCCATTTTTCTTTTCTTTTCTTTCTCTCTTCTTTCTTTTTTTGATAGTTTTCACCAAATTTTTTTCTCCATTTTTTTCTTATCCTTTTTATCTCCAATGACGATGGAATAGATGTTCAAAACAAGCTGCTGCAAAGTGGAGACCAGTAGCACTAGCATTCTTGGGGGTAAAGGAGGGAGATATGGGATGCATACTGGGAACAGGGGTGGAGGGAGGACAGCACTGGTGGTGGGAATGTCCCTCATTCATTGTCTCTATGTACCATAAACGATGAAGTGAAAGATTTGTAATGCACTTTGGCCACAATAAAAATGAAAAAGAAAATTATACGCTGATATTTTTGATGCACACAGATGCAGAGATTCTCAACAACACACTGCAAATAAAATCTGACAACTCATCAAGAAGGTTATACACCATGGCCAAGTAATATTTATTCCAGATATTCAAGGATGGTTTAATACATATAAATTAATCTATATAATTCACCATATAAATAAAAGAAAAAAATCATACCATATCAATAGAAAGAGGTGACACTTTACAAGATCCAGCACCCATTCATAATAAAAGTTTTCAACAAGATGGGAATTGAAGGAACATTCCTAACTATAATCAATCATCTGCCCTTAGCCCATTGCAAATGGGGAAAATTTAAAAACCTCTCCTCTAATATCTAGCACAAGTTAAGGTTGGCCCCACTCACCACTTCTATTTAATAAAGTACTGGAAGTACTTGTCATAGCAATTAGGCAAGAAAAAGCTATCAAGTGCAACCAGATAAAAAGGAAGAAGTCAAGCTTTTGCTGTTTGCAGATGACATGACACTGTATTTAGAAAATTCTAAAGACTACAAAAAATAGCTTCTGCAAATAGTAAATTTGTATGATAAAGTAACAGGCTAAAAATTAATATGCAAAAATCCATGGCTTTTCTATATACAAATAATGAAAGAGAAGAAAGATATTTTAAAAATAAAATCATTCATAATTGTGCCTAGAATATCAAGTATATTCAAGTCAATTTAACTAAAGAGGTGAAAGATCTATACAAAGAAAACTACAAAACATTAATTCAAGAAGTAAAAGACAACACAAGGATATGGAAATAGCTTCCTCAGGACATGGAAGAATTAACTTTATTAAATGACAATATTTCGTACACCATAGTACATATATAATGCATTCCCTAGAAGATTTCCCACAACATTTTTCAAAGAAATGAATCAAACACTCCTGAAATTCGTATGGAAAAATGAATGTCTACAAATAGTGAAAGCAATCTTTAGAAAAAATAAGATGGAATGAATCATTTGCCCCAACTTCAAAACGCACTTTAAAGCAATAGTCATTAAAACAGCATAGTGCTGGAATAAAGACATACCCTCATATCAATGGAAAAGATGTAAATATTCTGAGACTTATCCACAGGTATTAATACAATCAATTAATATTTGATAAAGGGTAATAAATACAAAGTGGAGCAAGGAAAGCTTCTTCAACAAGTGGTGCTGGGAAAGCAGGTGAGCTACATGCAAATAATAGCTGAGACCTCCCTTCAACACCATGTACAAAGGTTGAATCAAAATGGATTAAAAACCTTGATATCAGAAATGAAACCATAAGGTATATGAAGAAAATGTGTCCAGACACTCCATGACATTGAAACTAAAGGTCTCTTCAAGAAAAAAAAAAAAAAACCACCACTGGCCAAGCAATGAGAAGCAAAGATAAACACATGAGACCACATTAAACTGAAAAGCTTCTGCACCTCAAAGGAAATGGTGACTAGGACACAATGAGTACCCATGAAATAGGAGAAACTTTTTACTCAATACTCATCTGATAAGAGGTTACTGTCTAAGATATACAAGGTACTGGTAGAACTCAACAAGAACATCTTAACCCCATCCAAAAAATGAGAAGAAATGAATGGACATTTCCTCAAAGAATAAATATAGATGGCCAAGAGGCTCATAAAATGTTCTATATTACTGATTATTAGAGAGATGAAAATGAAAGCAATGAGATATCACCTCATACCATAGAGACTGGCACACATTACAAAGAACAAGGACAACACTGGTACAGATGTGGTACAGATGCAGGGAGAAAAGGTACTCTCATTCACTGCTGGTGGGAATGCCAACTGGTCCAGCCTTTTCTTGAAAAGAAGATGGATATTTCTCAAGAAACTAGACATTGAGCTCCCAGCAATATCATTCCTATGTATATACTTTAGGAGCAAAAAAAACACAATACAGAAAAGACCTCTGCACCCCTATGTTCATCACTGCACTATTTAGAATAGCAGGGATTTGCAAACAACTTAGGTGCCTGAGAACAGATGAGTGGTTAAAGAAACTGATACATCTGGGGCTGGCGAGGTGGCACTAAAGGTAAGGTGTCTGTCTTGCAAGCGCTAGCCAAGGAAGGACCGCTGTTGGATTTCCCGGCGTCCCATATGGTCCTCCCAAGCCAGGGGCGATTTCTAAGCACTTAACCAGGAGAAACCCCTGAGCATAAAAAGGGTGTCCCCCCACCCCAAAAAAAAGAAACAACTCAAAGAGACTGGTACATCTACACAATGGAATACTATGCAGCTGTTAGAAAAAAACGATGTCAAAAAATTTACTTACACATCAATGGATATGGAGAATATTATGCTGAGTAAGTCAGAGAGGAGAAATAGACATCCCATATAGTCCCCTGAGCACTGCTGGGTGTGACCCAAAAACAAAACAAAACAAACAAAAAAAACCAACTACAAGCATGTTTGTAACTATGATGATTAAATATATTAATAAAAAACATCTGGGGCCCGGGAGATAGCATGGAGGTAAGGCGTTTGCCTTTCATGCAAAAGGTCATCGGTTTGAATCCCGGTGTCCCATATGGTCCCTGCCAGGAGCAATTTCTGAGCACTGCCGGGTGTGACCCAAAAACAAAAACAAAAAAAAAATAAAATAAAATAAAATAAAAACATCAATTTAAACAAAAACAAAATAAAGCACCTTATTGGTAAAGGTTGTACATTGTATGACTGTAACTCAATCATGAACAATTTTATCTGTAAAATAATTTTATTGAACAACTTTGTAATTATAGTCTTTAACTACAAAAATTTAATTAAAGCACCTTTGAACAATATCCTAATGTAAATAAAATATAGTAAAATGGCATAATATTAAAAAATAATTTTAGACTTCTTTTTTGCTTTGCTGTGTGAAAATGTATCATTGTTTCATAAAAATCCGTATTCTCTAGTTTTGAGAATCATGAGAAATTAATTCAAGTGACAAATGTTAAATAGTTGATTGAATGGAGTGTTTGGTGAATAATAGATTGACAGATAGGTGGGTGATTGCATGGAGTGTTAGATGAGGAGTTTAAAGGTTGGATAGATGTGTGGGTGGGTAGATCAAGAAATGGTTGGCTGAGTTAGTGGATGGATGGATGGATGGATGGATGGAATGTACATGGATAGGCAGTGTGATGTTTTTCATTTTCAGTTATATGGATGGATATGTGGTAGATGGATAGATAGTGGAGAATGAATAAATGAAGGGTGTTTTTAATTTTCCAGTAATATATAATGTTCTACTACTTATCAGCTGTGTGATACCAGCCAACAATATTACTGAACTTCTCTGAGCCTCTTTTACTTAAGTTCTCAAACAACAAAGCAATACTCAATATAAAATACCAACTAAGATGTTTAGAAATTTAAGTGATACAACATTGTAAAATATGCTACACTAGGCAAATTGTTTTATCTTTGCAAAGAAGTAGCAGGAGGACCGGAATCTTTCTGAAATTATGAATTCATCAGAGACCTGATGACAGAACTATTAATGAAAGTCTTTTAAATGATTGTCTTAAAGATGCTAGAAACTAAAAAATGTGAAGATTGTCAAGAGTAATAAATGACAAAAAATTAATATTAATATATATAAAACCTAAAAAAAATTTGAAGCTGAGTAGTACAACAAGTCAAAAATTTGCTAGAGGGGTTGATGTAAAGGCATATTTGATCAGACAGAAGAATCAGTTAACCAGAGTACAGGACAAAGAATCTGGATCAATATATTCAAAGTGCTAAAAGGAAAAACTATCAACAATAATATTGGAGTTTGACCAGTCCAATGCTTAAACCCTCTGTACTAGAGAATACTCAGGGCAACATCATTAGCGTTGGAATAAAACTAGATTAAGGTAAATAAGGTGCCCTAATCCCTATATTCTCTCTTCATTCCCTCAAAAAGAAACATAAAAAGCTATGAAGCATATAGAAAATAAAGAGCACCTTGATAGACGTCATCTTTTCTTTGCAGTAAACTTTAAATATGTAAAAAAAAAAACTCCTGAGTTCAGTTTCAATGTATGTAGAGGCTTCCCCAGAACAACAAGTAGCTCTCACTCACCAGCAGGGTCTAAGTCAACTCAACTCTTTTGCTACTCAGAATAGCATCTACTGCCACATGTGAAGGACTCAGTTTCCCAAGACTGTCTTCCTCCATTTCAGATGCCAGGATGCTTGTTACTTGTTCTCCTAACCAACCTGCTTGGAAATTAGATATGAGGCTGAACAAACAATTTGCCCCTTATATGGTGACCTCTGATTCAGACTGGCTATAAATTATTCTCACAACGTTCTCCCCAGGTTTGATTAATTTCCTGGAATTAATTTGAAAAAAAATCCTCATAATTCAGGAAGTCTTTATTTGGTAGATCACCAATTTGATAAAAGGGGCTCTCTCTTCTCCTAAAATTTAGTAACATTATATGGATATGTAATTTTATGGAGAGATATGTCTTTTAAATCAGTGTCACAGGGGGGCCTGGGCGATAGCATGGAGGTAAGGCTTTTGCCTTTTATGCAAAAGGTCATCGGTTCGAATCACGGTGCCCCATATGGTCCCCCGTGCCTGCCAGGAGCAATTTCTGAGCATGGAGCCAGGAGTAACCCCTGAGCACTGCCGGGTGTGACCCAAAAACCAAAAAAAGAAAAAAGAAAGAAAAATCAGTGTCACAGGACGTTGTATTTTGTGTAAATTTTAAAAATGGATAAAAACACAAATCTAACCATATTCTTTATATAAGAGCTCTATAGTCACAAACATGTTGAAATGGATTTAAAAAAAAAGATATTCGGGGCTGGAGAGATAGCATGGAGGTAAGGCATTTGCCCTGCATGCAGAAAGACGGTGGTTCGAATCCCAGCATCACCTGCTAGGGGCAATTTCTGAATGTAGAACCAGGATTAGCCCCTGAGCGCTGCTGGGTGTGACCCCCAATAAACAGATATTCACAAATAAGAGATTACATTTCACTGCATAACTGTTACAGATTTTACATAAAAAATTAGGTATCACCATTGGGTGGAGCTTTTCTTTATTAATTGTGCTGACAGTCCTTTTAAGTTGGTGCAATGTTTATGCAATAGTAATGACTATTTGGTGAAATATAGTATGCTGCTATTGCCTAAAATAGATTTCTTTACACAAAGATATTTTTGAAGCATCATGGCTTATAATACTGTTAATGATAGTGTTTCACACATACATCATCATACCTTCCAGGGAGTATACATATTCCTCCACTATTTGGTTCCCCTCTTAACCAACCCATCCCTGTCCCCCAGGCTTGGTAAGCTCAATTCTATAAACCAGTTATCACATTCTGTTGTTTTTTTAATGATTCATATTGATCTATTTAATTAAATAATATGGAGAGCATTTATTAAGGTCACATTAAATAACAAAAAATTTAGAGTTGCTATTTTATATTCCAACAAGAAAAGAACAAAGAATTTTATCTTTGTATATTAATAAGCAATTCTAGAGTTAGCAAAACCTAATCATGTTTTCATACTGAAATAGAAATGAGAAGACAGACTTTAAACTTAGAAAACTATCAGACATTGCAACCCAGTGCTTAGCAAATACATTCTGTTGTTTTTAACACTTGTTATTCCCATCTATGTTATAAATTACTTTAAATTTTTAAATTAAAAAAATAACACATATATTAATAAAAGTTCAACAATGAAGATAGCAAATATAAATATTTACATGCTGAATCATAAAATAAGTGAGACAAAATTGGAGACCTATACCACATAACAGTGGAAAGAACCACCAGAGAGAAGGCAAATAGTAAAATAAAAGACTTAACACAACAACATAAACCCAACAAATACAGATTTCTCTGCCTAATAATAGCATAATATGCATTTTTCTCAAATGCACTGGGAACATTTCCAAAATAGGCCATATGTTAGGTAACAAATTAATACTTAATAGATTTTAAAAGCTAGATACCATTCTAGACTACTACAAAGAAAATTAATCTCTAAACTAATTACAAAATGCAAATTGGAAAATTTTACATAATTTTGACAATTAAATTACATACTCCTAAACAATGTATCAAATAATAAAACACATAGGAAATTACAAAATTCTTAGAGATTATAAACATAAAACACAATATACTAAAACTTATAGGACTCAGCAAAAGCAGTGCTGGAGACAAAATGACACCTATAAAACGTAAGAGCACATCAGTCTAAGTCTGGCAACTGCTTTTCTTAAAATGAGACCCAAATCAGTAACCTAGTTTTAGAATTTAGGAATTGAGGGATAAAAAAAAAAACTAAACAAGACTAGGAAATAGTGATGATTAAAGTACAGTTGATTTTTTAGAAAAGATAACAAAATTGACAAACCTTTGTAAGCTTGAAGGTTGTGTTTCATGTTGTGCCAGTTAGTCAACACACTGTGATGAATTGAAAAATAACTATATTGGCAACTGGCAGATTGGAAGATAGCAGGTGATCTCCAAGTAATCATCTTGTCTTTAGTCAGAAGTAATACTTTGAGGAAAAAGAGCAGGGACCTATTTTTTAAATAAGTGAGGGCCATAATCATCAAATTTTCTCATGGGCATTTTTCCTTGTGACATACTCCCTTTGTCCCTTGTGGCATACTCCATTTTATCTGTAAACCTAAATCAAAGATTTATTAGTGAAGGGTGCTAAGAGAAACATGCCTAGCAGTGTTCTTTGTTTCCCTTTAGATCAGTGGTTGCTCTTTGATCTGTGCTTTGCCCTTTGATCAGACACTCTTGGCTCTGCTCAAGGTAGCATATGTGGTCCTAAGCAAGGAACTAGAGTTAACAGCATGCAAGGTAACTACCTTAACCTCTGAACTCTCTCTTTCCAGCCCCTAAAATAAAAGCTTATAAGTGACATAAACTTGTTCTTATCTTAGACTTTGTGGAAAGGACAGCATAAAGATCATCATTCCTATTTAAGAGTTTAGTACTTTAGTTGTTTTTAATTATGAATTAAGCTTTCAATTTCTTTTGCACTGGTTTCACTTGCAATGAGATGAACTAGGGGGTAAAATGACTTAAATTGCTAAAATCAGAAATACAACTGAGGCCACTTTTAGTGGTTAGATAGAACTAATAAGGAATATAAGGGACAGTAGGAGTGTAAAATGATGTCATCACTATAGAAAATACTGATTCCCTAAAAAAAAAAAATAAAGTAGAATACTACATGATCAAACAATTCCATTTCTATGTATATACAAGAACCAATACCCTGAGACTAGTGTTTCAAAGAAAAAAATCTACACCTAATATTTACCAGCAGTCTCATAATCACAAGAAAATGTGGAGGCTATCCTAAAATCAAGAAATCATTAACTTTCTTTTTCAGTGAAAGAAATAAGCACTAAACTAGTTAAATCTATTCCTGATGTGACAGAGCTGATACAGAATATGTGCCTTATAGCAGAAAGAAATTATGCCTATAGGCCAGTTCCACGTGCTTGAGCTCATGCTGCTGGCTTGACTCCTAAGGTGGTATACTCTCTACCCTCAACACTCTCTCTCTCACTCTCTCTTTTACACACACACACACACACACACACACACACACACACACACACACACACACACACACACATGCAATTTCTACTTCCCCAAGCTAATTATCTTGTGGTCTTTAACTTAGATCTGTCATCTGATTTGTCTAATTATTTTCAAGCCCTGGTAAAAATGTTGAATGCTAAAGATCTGTACACTTTGGCATGATCCGTACAATAGGATAAAGTAAATCCTCATACATTGCAATGCCTGAGAGAAATAAAAAAACTTGTAAGAAATGCTATACAGAGGATTCATTGGTTGTCGGCTTGTCATGAGTTCCATGGTATCTTCTCTCTTCCCCATCTGTCCTATACTCTATACACCATACATCTACATGTAACCTTCCCCTCTTTTCTTTCTACGATTTCTCATCTCCACTGGTCTCATCTCCTTCCATTTGCAGAGATGGATCCTTGAGTTCAATTTAGCACCGGACAAAACCAAAAAGGTTGTTCCCAAGAAAACAAAGTTGAATGCAATAGATCAATACTAAATTCTTACACATTAACAGTAACATCTTGGAGGTCCCTTCCAACATACATAGTCACAGAAGATTGAGGGTGTTTACCAGGTGGATTTTTAATGGCCTTATACATTTGGTGAATCAAAAAAAAAAAAAAAGAAAGAAACATTTCCATTCCCTCGCTTATCATTTTTCTCAAGATAAAGATGAAATATGTTCTTTGCAGATCCAATGCTCCTGTAATTCAGACGAATGGCATTATTTATTCACTGACCTTACTCATTAGCTTTCTTCACATCTTGGGACACAGTTCTAGGGTATTTGAAAGCCACATACTTCGGGTGCTCTTCCAGTTCAATAGAACATTCTCAAGTGTCCATAAAATAATGACGTAGACTTAGACTTAAAACCATCACAGAAGTCATTGGAGCATCTATCTAAAGGATGGGTTGAGCAAGGGAGAATGTTTCTAGGCCAGCGTTCTTAGTGGTAGAGATAGAGGAAGAGGGTAGTGGACACCACCAGCATGCCGACTGAGCAGTGCAGGATGCAGGCTCCACCCTTGCTTCTCTTCGGGGTGGGAACCTTCGAGGCAACCTTTTTGGTCAAACAAGGGTCGGCAGTGGTGAGAGAGCTGTCATCACCGCCACCATCGCCGCCGCCGCCATCGCCACCGCCACCACCATCGCCACCATCGCCACCGCCGCCATCGCCGCCACCACCACCGCCACCGCCGCCACCGCCGCCACCGCCACCGCCATCGGGCATGTTGTCATCTGTGCCATTTGCGTCTCCAGTGCCATTCGTGCCTCCAGTGCCGTTGTTGAACTTGGTGCCATTTGTGCTCCCAGTGCCATTCATGCTTCCGGTACCTTTTGTGCCTCCTATGCCTTCAGCGCCATTCATGTCCCCAGTGCCTCCGGTGCCTCTTGTTCCTCCGGTGCCATTCTTGCCTCCGGCGCCAATCGTGCCTCCGGTGGTAGTCATGCCTCCTCCAGCTTTGGTTGTGGCACTGGGGGTACTGGAGTTGTTGGAGCTGCTGGAGTTATTGGGTGATCCTTGGGCATCTGTGGGCTGAAGTAGGAGTAGTGCCAGAAGTGCCAGGAGTGCCAGCAAGCCCAGCTGCAGCTTCAACATTCCTCTTTTCATGCTCTCTCTGTGAAGTGTGCTGTGCTCCGAAGCATGCCGGGTCAGAGATCTAGCCCCCGGCGAAAGTGGCAGATGAAATGGCAGAAGCCTCTTGGCAGGTTCTTATGTACCCCCCAGACCATCCAGCTAGGAGGTCTAGCACCTTGGGCAGGGGCAGGTGAAATAGTGAAAACCTCTTGGCCGACCTAAGGGGTTGGCCTATGGTAATGTCACAATACCTATGATCATGTCACAATGCTAAGCCTGCATCACCTCTAGCATACGCTGAGCTTGCCACAGCCAATCACCTTTCGCCCTAGTCTTTGCTCAGCAATATTGTGGGGAAAGCCTGGATGCCATTCCCTGGAAAGTTAACTTTTCCAGTGTCTTTCTCCCAGGGTCGTGGTTTGTTTTTGTTTCTTCCCCGATCTTTAAAAGTAACATGATGGGAGGCGGAAGGGTGTTGGCCTTGGACAAGGCCAACCTAGGAGGGATCCAATTCAATTCCCGGCATCCTATATTGTCCCTGCCAGGAGCTATTTCTGAGTTCAGAGCCAGGAGTAACCCCTGAGCACTACTAGATGTGACCCAAAAACCAAAACAAAAAAAAAAAAGTGACATAATGGAAAGGTGGTAAACAGAGTGTGACAAGTCTTTACACTGAGCCACAATCACTGTTGTGACTGGAGATGGCTTCCCAGTGTATGAATCTTCCATAATCTAAAACATCCAAACATTCCTTATGAGTATATCATTTTATTTATATCATAAAGCATGCTTTAAAGGCCAGAGTGATACCACAGCATAAAGGCATTTGCTTTGCACATGGTCAACCCAGGTTCTATTCCAGGCATCCCCAGATGGTTCCCTAACCTGACACCAGTGATTTCTGAGAGCAGAGCCAGGAGGAACTCCTGAGCATCACAGGTGTGTCCTAAAATTTAAATAAATAATTTTTAATAAAAACATGATTTAGACCTTACATCTTATTTTAGAATCCTTATCTTGACTTTATTCTGTATATCAAAGAGAAAATGTATTGGTGGTTTCTAAGTAATCAGATTTGTGTTCTCTATTTTACTTATATCATGAGGTTAAACTAGTAAATTCTGGAGAAGGTGGTTTGTTCGAAAGAGGTGAGATTCAAACAAGTATCAAACAAAATAGAAGCTACGTTTTTAAAAATGACTAGAAAGTTGGCTATGAAAATTAATACAAGAAGATCCAGTTAGTAATGGAGCACTTGCAATCAGAATATAAACCCCTTGAAGCACTGGAAGAGCTACAAATGAAACACTGATTTTTGAATGTGGAATAAAACTTACGGTTAAAAATATTGTTTGGGAAAGCTCTTATTTGGTTTCTCCTATCAGCTTGAAAAGAAAGTATAACATTTTCATGAATGTAAATGCTATCTTTACATTAAGAAAATTGAACAATGCTTTTCAACTTTTCTTACACCACTGCTTCTTCCTGCCCCTGCAGGAGTCTGAAAGTTAGAAATATTCTGAATCTTTAATGGGATAAATTAAAGGACTATCATTCCTTTTTTAATTTTGAAGTTGAGTTCATACATGATTCCATCTTATTTTTGCAATATAGGTATGGATTTCAGATTGGGGGGTCCTGCGATCACCCACCACTTTCCCCCGCTCATAGCATGTTGGGGCGGGCCATTAAGAGATCTTTGAGGTGGGGCTGCTTCAAGGACAAAGGCACTCATGTTGTTCTCCCAATTTTTTTGGACGACATTTGAATTTATCTGACAAACTCCAAATTCCTCTTTTCCGATGAGCAGCATCAAGCCTGAATTAATGTTGTTCGGGGTAGGGTGGGGGGACATGCTTTTGTTTCTGCTCTAGCCCGAGGACTAGCTCATATGGCCAACTATTTCCCTCCCTGCACCTCTCCCTCAAATCTTCCAGTAAGAAATGAGAAACCTAGGCCTTTCAGCCAGAAATTAGCTCTCTATCTAGTTTGCTCATCTGTCATCTTGAGAATGGTCGCTGCATAACTACCTCCTAGAAAAAGGGTTCAAACTGTGAGGCTAGGAACTCTTGCCTGCAATTAAACCTCAGCTTTGCCACACATTGGTCCCTGATCTTGAGTCCAGCTGAACATCTGTGAGGATCACTTATAAAACCATGTCATAATAATGCTTACCTCAGAGGACTACTGTGAAGGATGAGCACTACGTGCCTGTTAGGAGCACTGACGAGTTAACCTGACCCATTTCCAACACCACTCAGCTATTTCAATTATTTTCATTTATTTCACACCTCTCTCAACTGTGGTACCAAGGTCACTAAGGTCTCTGAAATATGCCCCAAACTGTAAGACTTATCTGTCTTGTTGAGTGGCACTCTTTTTTTCCTACCCATAGCGTACAGAGCAACCTGCCCATGTTCTCAATTTCCCATTATGTCCATGCCTCTCATAGCAATAAGTATCAGGTCCTTCCCTGGTACAGGAGTTGTATTCCAAGGTACAAAATATACCTTCTCAGGTCCGTTTGGAACACTGAATTAAACTTCTATAGGCTTACAAGATTCATTGTAAGCTCCTTTACCTAAAATAATTAGAATTAGCCCTCTTACCCAGAAAGACAGGTATTACCAAAAATAAACTTACTTGTTTTTTGTAGGGAGGCATGCCCATCAGTGCTCAGGGCTTACTTCTGACTTTGTAGGCATGAATCACTGCTTGGTGCTCAGTGGAACTACATGTGGTGCCAGGTCAGGAACACACAAAGAAAATGGCCCACTATACTATCTCTCCAGACCAATTTTTTTTATTTTTATTAGACCAAAGTGAATTACAAATCTTTCACAGTAATATTTAAGGTACATAGTGGCAATGAATGAGGGGCATTCCCACCACCAGTGTTGTCCTCCCTCCAATCTTGTTCCTGGCATGCATTCCATATCTCCCTCCTTTACCCCCAGAATACTGGTGTAACTGGTTCCCACTTTACAGCTTGTTGTAGGTTAGGTATCGATTCTGTTGTCATTGACTTTGAGTTTGGTGTCCAAGTCTAATCATTTTTTTTCCGCTACATATTCATATGACTTCTGGTCCTGGTACCATCCTTTTTCCCTCTCAGTTTATGAGGCTGAATGATTCAAGTTATGTGGTTCTGTCTGAGATAAAAAGGAAAAGAAAAATAAAAGAAAATGTTTGGTAGTGACCACCAAGAAGAAGAAGGAGGAGGAGGAGG
>PVKC010014174.1:0-22354 GCA_004027635.1 Crocidura indochinensis
CACAGGAAAGCAACACCTTAGAATCTCTTCTCTTAGCACCAGATGTGCTAAGGAAAAAAATGAGATGATTTAATTATGTTCCTCTGTTGCACAGATGTGATCTCATTCTCCCTCTAACCTAAACATCTAGAAAAAAAAATGAAGATTATAAATACCTTGTTTTTTCTTGGTGATATTTTTAACAGATATTTCACTTCCAGAACATATAATTTCCATTTAATATAGAGAATAAATATTCTTGCATGTATTTTTTTCTTTTTTTATTTTAATCAAAGTGGATTACAAATCTTTCACAGTAATATCTTAGGTACATAGTGATAATGAATCAGGGGCATTCCAACCACCAATATTGTCCTCCCTTAATCCCTGCTCCCAGCATGCATACCATATCCTCCTCTTTTAAATCAGAGGCTACTAGTATAGGTGGTCCACTCTGTGTTTAGTATGTTGTAAATTGGGTATTGATTCTGTTGTTGTTGGCTTTGGATTTGGTGCTTACGTTTGAACCTTTTTTATTTCTACTTAATGTTCATTTGACTGTTTGGTCTTTATACCCTCCATTATTTCTCCCTCCATTTGTGAAGTGGGGCAATATGGTACAAGTTTTATGGTTCTTTTTAAAGGAAAAAGAAAAAAATAATAATAGTAAAAAAAACAATAATAATATAGAGTGGGGCAAAAATCAGACAAGCAAAACATGAGAGGAGTACTTCTCGGGGCTATATCTATCAGGTTAAGAGCATAGAAGAAAAGGGAAGAAAAATATACCAAATTAATCTTGCACATCTTTTGAATGAAGTGGATATATGAAATAATAAAGATAGTCACATTGTTTATTTTCTGTCAGTTCTGACCTTCCCAGTAGTCAAATGTTTTTTTTTTATTTTTTATCACCATTTCAAATTAGTTTCAGAGGGCATTTTTGACACTATTTAAATTGGGAATATAAATGAAAAGCTGTGAAAATAAAATTTAAACTTCTTAAAATAAAAAAAATTTCATGAATGCTGAATTATATTTTTAATTATTTTTAATGTTTTAGAATTGTTTGAAGAAAATGAATAAACATTGCAAGTAAACATATTCTATTGTTTAAATTCAAAAGGTATTGATAGTGAGGTTTCAATGATAGAACAGCCATTAGGATACTTACTTTGGACACAGCTGACCTGAATTCGAACCCCAGCATGCCATACAATATTTCTATACAATGTTTCACTCTCTAAATATATATATTAAATATAACTCATGCATAAATTATATCACATAAGTTTCCATACTATAAAATACATATGTAATTAACTTGGCTTTTTATCTTGTTATAAGTAGGCCTCATTTAGTGAGATTAATTTTCTCTGATACTAATAAACTGTGTTTTCTGAGACTGCCAATATAAGTGCAGAGCTATCAGTATGCTCTGAGAACTACTAGATGTGTGCCCAAAACAAAATAAAACAATAAAAATATATCAAAAACTTGATATCTTTTACATCTCTCTAGAAAATATATATATAATGGGATGTGATTACATGTCTAAAACTTCAAGTTTAACAGTATTGTAAATCACAGTTCCTGAATAAAAATTGGAAAAGAAAAAATAAAAATAAAAGCAATGCAACACTACCTTTTATTATAGAATTAGGAACCTCATACCACTGTCTGTATCAAAGATAAATTGAATAATGACAGTGAACTAATGCAAATATACACACTGGATCATATGTACTTACTTATATACCATTAATTGACCACAATCTAAAGAGCTAAAAGTTACATTAAGAATTTCCTATTCTGAGTATTGAACTTCATCTATGCTGCTCTCCAATTGTGAAGCTATCTAGTTTTATAAAATATAAAGATCACCAAGATTTCATAAAAATAGCAAATAACTTTAACATTTACTTTTATACATTTTCTTTACAATGAAAATTCAAATATATATATATATATATGTCCATATCATGTCAACAGGAAAAATTACATGAATTTGATCAAAAACATACATATGTAAAAAGCATAAATCTGATTGCTATAAGGACAGAATACTTTATTTCTTTTCTTTTTATCCACTAGAGGTACATAAAATTAACCAGAACTGAAGACCCTCAATACCTCAACCCAATAGTCAATAGACTACTAAAAAATACGAATTGCTAAATAGTAGTTGTCACAATAGGTTTGAATTTCTTTTTGTAATCTAGGAAAGACAAAAACCTTAAAACTCACCCAAAGACAAAAGAAAGTACTTAAAACTGAATAATAGTATATTTCAAATAAGTAACTATTTAGAATAAAAAAATGTGAGACCAGAGAGATGGTACATTATGTAAGTAACATGCCTTGCAAGCGGCATACTTGAACTAGATCCTCACCCCATATTGTTTCCCTAGTCCTTAAAGAATGATTTCTTTTTTATTAATAATTTTTATTTTGACCAAAGTGGATTACAAATCATTCACAGTAGTATTTTAGGTGCATAGTAAGATTGAATCAGGGGCATTCCCACCACCAATGTTGTCCTCTCTACAGCCCTGTTCCCAGTATGCATCCCATATCACTCCTCCTTTGCTCCCAGGACCGGTAGTAGAAGTGGTTCCTTCTCTGTGTCTAGCTTGTAGACTGGGTATCGATTCTGTTGTAGTTGGCTTTGAATTTGGTTTTTAAGTCTCATCAATTTTTATTTTTACTCAATATTCATAGGACTGTTTGGTCTAGAGCCAGAACTAAAGCATGTGCACAGCTTGAAGTAACCAAAGACAAGCAAATAAATGATATGATTTAGGGTATGCCAGGATCTAGATTTGAGTGAATGGGCATGGAGCACTTTGAATTGACTTTTGTGTAAGGTTTGAGATATGAATCAATCTTTAATTTCTTATATGTGGGTACCCAATTGTTCCAACACCATTTGTTGAAAATACTGTCCTTATTTCATTTCAAACAATTTCTCTTTTGTCAAAGATTAATCGACCATGTACATGGGGTAGTACATAGGGTAATGTACATATGGATAATCCATTCTTACCCAAAGTCTGTCTTTGTTTCAACACAATACTATTTTGATCATTATGGCTTTGAAGTAAAGCTTCAAGTTAGAAATTAGATACATCCCAGTTTCTTCTTTTTCAATATGGATTTGGCAACCCCAGGTTTTTGAAAGCAAAGAAAATGGCACACGCCCAGGTGAGATCACAAAAGAGCAATTCTTGTAGAAGAAAAGACTATTTTCTAGGTTGCAAACTCTTTCAAAAGCTGTTACTGAGGATTTGGTTTTGAAACTATTGGCCACTGGATTGTTTGGACTTTTTCAGATATATGGGAGCACAAATGAAAAATTTTGGTTGGATTGTAATTTTTTGAATAGGATCTTGTTCTCATATTAAACCTCATGAAATCTATACATACAAGTATTACATCTATTCTATGTTATTAATGGGAGCTTCAGATATCTGTTAAGTTTCTCTATCAATTTTATGAGATTTAATTTGAGATTATTAAAACCAAAATAACTGATTCCTCCTGCACTTCTTTCCCCTCTACATTTCATATATTCACAGAATAAATATTTTTCAATTTATCCATTTCTTTCCATTTCCAATATCTTCAAATAAGTTTAAGCTACTTCATATATATGCATATGTGTGTATTACAACATATTATAAACACTGAATAATCTTGTCTGGTTGGATAAATATCACTGGAAACGATCTCTGAGTCCCATAAGGACCACTTAGGAACCTCACAATAGAGATTGTCATTAAACAATAAAAATCCTACCAACCTAGAAAAAATATTTTCATGGCATAAATATGACAAAGGTTAGTTACTTAAGGTAAGAAAAGAACTCAATAAAAATGGGGAAAAATAGTCTTCTCCATAGATACACAGAAAAACATTATTATTCTTTTAAGGTGTTAGAGAGATATTTCTTTTTTTTTAATTTTCATTGTGGTCACAGTAAATTATAATTCTCTCACAGTAATATTTGAGGCACATAGTGACAATGAGTGAGGGGCATTCCCACCACCAGTTTTGTCCTTCCTCAACCCCTGTTCCCAATATGCATCCCACATCTCCCTCCTTTACCCTGCAATGCTAGTGCAACTGTTCCCCTCTTGTACAGTTGTTGTACATTGGGTATCGATTGATTCTGTTGATATTGACTTTGGATTTGGTATTCATGCCTGGTCAGTTTTTATTTCCACCTAATGAACATTTGACTGAGCATTCTTCTTCACTATCTTGAACTGCAAGTAAAAATCAAAAGAGATTTCACTTCACATCCATGAGAAGAGGCAATATCATAGCAATCAGAAGAAACATGTGCTGGCACATATATGGAGAAAAAGAAAAACTCATTCATTATTAGTGAAAATGTAAAATTTTATTAACTGTTGATGGAATGTAAATTTATAAGTCCTATATAAAAATGATATGGAAAGCTTTCCCCCAAATTAAAAATTGAAGTACCATATATAATCCAGAAATTACATATTGAAGTGTCTATCCAGAGGACAGAAAACATTTTCTCAAACGTATCTATATATATTTCAGCACTAGTTACAATAGAAAAGATCTAGAAATAACATATGAATCTCAGAACAGATGAGTAAATAAAGGTATTGTATCCAATATACACATAGGATATGAGTCAACTATAAAAAGAAATAAAAGATTGACTATCACTCCAAGATATTTGGAAATGGAGAGTGTAATGCTAAGGAAGAAACTCATACAGCAAAAACTAAATAATCACATATATCGGTGAAAATAAAGACAAAAGCAAAGCAAGAGACAATAGATAGTACAAATAGACAATCAAAAAAAAAAACCTTACACATTGATGATAGAAGTTATTTAACCAGGGAGTTTCAGATGTAATGGAAAGATACGGAAGGATTTATGTATAATGTTATATGGATCTATTGAAATCTTGATAAACATAATGATTATAAATATAATGATAATATACAACTGGACCATAAAACCAATTACATTATTAAGACAACTCTGCCTCAATAAATAAAAAAGAAACCAAGCAACACACATAAAAATTAAAAGTAAAAGTCACTGAGAATGCACACATAAAAATGCATCAAAAATTAGTGGTTACCATTTCAATGCATCTTACACTACTCATCATACGTTTTTGTGCAGAGAAAATCAGAAGAAAGATTATTGAAAAATTTCAGTTGATGAAGGCAATATTAAATTATTTCAAGCTATCATCTTAGCTTACAAGGGCCTGGATTTTTTTCATGCACTTTGGTCCTCTACATGATTTGTATGTACTTATTTTCTAATTTTCTATTTGTTCTCTAGTTTAAGGAAAATATCCATAAAAAATAAAAAACAAGCAAAAAATCCATGCCACTATGTACTCACTAACACCAGTATATGCCATAATGGCTGACACAAATCTCCTATAAAAATAAGCACTTATTATATGTATAATAAAATCAGATTTTGCTGACATTTGCTTATAATCTCAGAAAAAATCTATTTTATTCTTAAATAATATATATATTTATCTCTTACCCAAGACACTTAAGTTTTTGTGGAATAAAAGTATATTCATATATATGTCTATACACATATTTATATAAACATGTACATATAGGTGTGTATATAATATTGTTGGGAATGTCATAAATTTTAATTCTCCCTTTAATAAAAAGATCATTAAAATTTTCCATTTGATTCAGGAAGATCCAATTATACCAAAAGAATACTTTAAAGCATATTGAAACTTATTTAAATGGAAAAATAAAAAAATTTGCTTAATCTGTGCCAATAAAATTTTTTTGAATTATTAATGCATATTAGTGAAAAAAATGATAGTACAGAGAGAAGGGTGCTTGCCTAAACATGACCAAACTGGCTTCCATTGCTGGCATTAATGTACCCCTGGTATGCCAGGGGTAACTCTTTAATGCAGTCGAAAGAAAATAAATGAAATCATCTTAATGAATAAAAGCCATATGGATAGGGTAATATTCCATCTATAATTTCAGCCTATAGTGTAGGATAAATAGACTTATATAATATGATCACATAACATAACACCAGAAAGGTGTTTGTAGTTTAGGAAAGTCTTCACTGTTTCATTAGGGGAACACAATTCATTCAATCTCTTAGTGGTTCTGAAAATTAAAGAATATAATACACTACTGCCAATGATGATGCTAAGATTATGAATAAAATAATTTAGAAAATTATACCAATGATAAGTAACTGTAAGTTTTAAGTGCTAATACTTTACTCAAGTTTAGAGGCTTTATTTAGAAAAAAAAGCATAAATAATATGCTACATTTGGGGTGGGGGGGCTCATACAGTGAGGCTCAAGAGTTACTCCTGGCTATGTGCTAAGAAATCACCCCTGGCTTTGTGGGACCATATGAGACACCAGGAATCAGTCCTATGTCAGCCGTGTGCAAGGCAAACCCCCTACTACTGTGCTATCCCTCTGGACCCAAGAATGTGCTACATTTTGTATTATCAAGATGAAGTCATGAAGTTTTCCTACACATGGATGTACATGGAATCTACCATGCTGAGTGAAATGAATCAGAGGGAGAGAGAGAGACGTAGAATTGTTTCACTCATCTATGGGTTCTGAGAAAAATGTAAGTCATTTTTACACCAATCCTCAGAGATAATGGAAGGAGGGCTGGAACTTCCAGCTCACTTCATGAAACTCGCCATAATTAGTGGTGAGTGCAGCTATAGAAATAACTACACAGAGAACTATCTTAATCATATTCACGAATCAGGGAACTGGAGCCTGCCTGTATGGAGTACAGGTGGGGGTGGGTTGGGAGGGAGGGAGATTTGGGACATTGGTGGTGGGGAACTTGCACTGATGAAGGGGGTGTTAAAAAAAAAGTTAAAGAAAAAAATAAAAAATAATAAAAGGAAAAAAAATAATAAGGCCTCCCAATTCTTACCACAGGCTGAGTTCTTCACACTGACTGTATAGAAAGAGGAGGTACAGTAAATGCACCCCATATACACCTCAACCCAGACCCTTGCCGGGTCTGTATTGGGAATTTAGGGGACAAAAAAAGAGTCTTAACTATTTATTGCTTATATTTTTATGTTGTTAATAATGGAGGAAAAGACTAAATAATTTTTTTTTGGTTTTGGGGCCACACCCAGTGACGCTCAGGGGTTACTCCTGGCTATGTGCTCAGAAGTCGCTCCTGGCCTGGGGGACCATATGGGAGCCGGGGGATAGAACCGTGGTCCGTCCAAGGCTAGCGCAGGCAAGGCAGGCACCTTACCTTCAGTGCCACCGCCCAGCCCCCATAAATTTTTTAAAGCAGAGAAAATATCTGATCAACTCAATTATAATTAATTAAATAATCACAAGAAAAATCCTTGAAACTAAGGTAAATTTTACAGTTATTACATGCTAGAAAATAGTTTATGACATATGCCTTTCCATTTCATTTTGAAGCAACATCTGGAGGTGCTTGAGTCTTGTTCCTGGCTCTGCACTAACAAATCCCTCTTGGCAGGGCTGGAGGACTATATAGGGTTCTGAACGTAGATAAGCCCACATGCAAGGCTAGTGTCCTTCCCATTATACCATCTCTTTGATCTTTTATTTTAAAAATTAAATTATATATTCTTACTCCTCTTCTATTAATTAATATATTAATTAATCAAATATTTATATTACTTAGGTATAGTTTTAAAATATTTAGTCATGATTCATACACATAAAATAAGAACCATCAGTGTTTCTATTTAATTCATTAGTTATTGCGGAAATTGATAGAAAGTCATAACCCACTTTAGTATTTTTAGAATCAGATGTATATTTTATATACAATTAAACACCTATGCTAATAAATATACAATAACAGTCTAGTAACTTACATATAGGGTAGCAAATGTAATAAAAGGAGTTGTCATTTTCTAGAAAATAAATTACATTGGACAGATTAATTTGCATTACTAATAATTTCCTACAGCAAAATATTTTATTCCTACAATTTGTATATCCCTCCAGTCAATGGAAACAGATGTTTCTGTAGAAATCAGATCATTCCCTGAAGCCCTATTATTAGCTAGGCTACTGAACCAAAATACTGGACTGGAATCTTTGGCTTTTTTCTTGAGTATGAAAATGTTTTCTCTACTGTATCTATGGAAAGAAAATATGAAAAGAAATATTTAATACCCTTTATTCAGTAACACATTTTTGTTCTTAAATATTCAAAATCTGGGGCAGAAGAGGTAATACGGTGGGTAGAGTTCTTATTTTTATGAGTACAGAAATAAAAATAAGCCCTGAATGCCAGAAAGTATTGCTTAAAAATGAATTTTTTTTCAAAAACTTAAAGCCAAATAACCTGAAAAATAGTCAATTATAAATATTTTCTGACTCTAGAGAAAAATCAGAAAATATTATGTCAGCTAACACTTGTCAGTGAATTTGATTTTAAATCTTTTCCGTCTATCTCTCTTGCTGTGGAATGTTTGGTTACATTTAAATAACATCAATAAATTTGATATCGTTTCTGCATCCACTTACCTCCAGTGGTATAATTAATTGGATTGGCTTGCTCTCCTGCTGGATTTCAGGAGATATATACTGAGGAGTATCTTTCTCTTATTCATCAATGTAATACTTCTAGTAGACCTGCTGGGAAGGTTCAATCAACATTCATTAAATTAATGACTATGTTGGATGAATTGCAATCTGAATTGCCTCTTAAAAGGCATAGAAATACAAAATCAACTTTACTGATATATACCATATTTCATCATGTTAAAGTAGCATTCTATCATCTATATAGAGTTTATAAAAATGTAGATAATTAAACATAATTAAACAAATGACATTATTCCATATTTTTCTATTGAACTAAAACACTGAAAAATAATCATAATATTTCCTTTATGATTAATGTTAAATATGCCTACTGTATATTTGTCTTACAAGGCAAAATTAATTGCACTTATAGAAAATTATAAAACATTTTATCATGTTAATATTCCAGATATTTACATTTTAGAATTTAGTTAAAAGAAGGGGAAAAAAGTACATAAAAAGAGAAAATACTTTATCACATATGAATATACTTGAATTAGGGCAAAAGTTATATCAATTTTAATACCTTTATGATAAATCCATAATATTACTATTTAAGTTCTACAATATATTGAAAATTTTTGAAAGATTGGTTCTCCATAAATATATATGTATATGAATTAATAAAAAAAGCTACGGGTGAAGGGAGGGTGTTCTTTAAATGACTGAAACCCAACTACAATCATATTTGTAATCAAGGTGTTTAAATAAAGATATTAAAAATAAAAAAGAGATAAAAGTTCAGTAATAAGTATATTTGTGAATTGTATCTCTAATAAAGTCATTAATACAATAGCAGAAGGTTAAAAAAGTAGCCTATCTATAAAAGCATCCTATTCCTATAAAACTATTAATTCAACTGTAGACAATGACCTAAATATATTTTAGCAATTAATTTCTCTTTGTACTTAAAAATAGCTGTTAACTATATAAATCACATGTTTTCCACATAAGCAGTGGTAATTTTATTATTCTTTTATAAACTATTGATTATAAAGTAAAAGTTATAAACATGTTCCACTCAGAAAAATGTTTGTTATATTGTAAAATAATCATTCTAGCAATTTATATGCATGTATTTATATATACATAAGAAGGGTAAAAATAGGTAGAAGTAAATTTATAGGACCATGACTATAATGTGAAAGTTGCTTTATATAACTATTTTAACTATTTAACTTTATTTTTTAACTATTTATTTAAGTTTATTATCCAGTTTGTTATAAAACCCACCAAAATAAAAATAGAATCTAGAGTCAAAATTAAAAAAATCATAAACTTACATGAACTTTTTTTTATAAAAGCTGAAATATACATAATGACTCTAAAAGGTAAAAATAATCTGCAAAGAATAATATTCTGTTGAAGATTCAATTACGTATCTAGCAATCCATGGTCTTAGTACATTATTTCTGGAACACAAAGTGCCTTTTTAAACTGCAGGTTAATTTCAAAATTAAAAGGGAAAATTGCCTTGTTATATTTGACTAGTCTTTACTTTGGCCTATTTTGAGTTCTCAGGAACCATGAATCCTTCATGAGTCTTTTCCAATTCTTCCTAAAAAGAAGAAATTGTGAACAAATCACAAGCTAATAGCAAGAAAACTTCATTACAGCTAGCCTGACTCCACTCAAACTCAGCTTCTACACCTTCTATTTGTATAATCTTGCAAGTTTTTTTAACTTCCCAGTGCATTAGCCCTTAATCTGAGTAAGAAAGAGCAATGAAGACAAAAATTTTGCTCATTATCATGATGTTATCTGATGAAGAATCTAATATGAGGAACTTAAAATGCAGTCTTCACTTAGAAAAGGCCTAATTGATATTATCATATTTGTCTATTATTATCTATATTGCTATACGTCTTTAGAATCACACCTGCCTGTTCTCGGGGGTTATTTCTGACTTTGCTCTTACAAAATACTCTTGACAGTGTCAGGGGACCATATAGGTTGTGGAGAAGCCAACCTTGATTGGTGGTGTTCAAGGCAAATGCTCTACCCACTGGCTATTACTCTGGCCCCCTTTCCTGTTAAAATTTTATCTTTTGTTTTTTTCCTTTTTTTTTCTTATAGTATTTCTTCTGTCTCAGAAGAAATATTTCTATAATTTTGGAAAACACATATCACTACTTGGTAATTTGAGAATGTTCAGGAAATTATTTATAAATTTGAGAAGAAAATGAACAATGACTCAGGAGGATAATGAACCACAGAGTCTTCAGAAGTGGGGTCTGGGGAGAGGACACCTAGATTTCATCATCAAGGAGATGATGAAATTGTTATAGACACTCAAACATAGAGAAATATATATATATATTCTGTATCTAGCAATGCCAGGTATTTTGTTTCTGTTTTAATGAACTAGAAATTAAAAAATAACTATCAATACTTTGTATCAGAAAGTGCAATTTAGGAATATTTCAGCAACTGAATAATAAATGAGATATATTATAGAGACTACATGCCCTGCATGTAGTTATAGAGAAAGTGAGATAGAGAGGAGAAATAGAGATAGAGAGCCTGTTCTGATGCATTCCACAAGAAGGAATTCACCAAATATGTGCTGAATGATTAAAGTTCAAAATTTAACTATCTTCTTAGAGTCTCAAGCACAAGACATCCTCATATATATTGTTCAAGTAAATGAAATATACCTAAGTGAAAACTGTTTTCATGTGGCAAAGATGCTATTCTGTCCTATCATTCTTAAAATTTTTCCTGTGGCTCTGAGCACAATTATCACTTCCTATTCATCATAACAACCAAATAATTACCCTTTCTACTATAGTTTATAAGATAAGAATTGGTTATTTTCAGGGGCTGTACACAAAGAGAAGATGGTGATGGTAGTTATTAACAATAATTAATTATTTATACAGTGCTGACAGAGTGCTTACAGCTGGAGAAAGCACAGAAGCAGAAAGAATTCTCTGCCTTTAGGACTGAATTCTAAGAATGAAATAAGCCTTATGAAGCTGAAATGTTAGCTGACACATTTGGCTGTTTAACCTAAAAAGTCATTTAGAATATATTTTATGTGGGCAGTATAATACTATATAATATTTCTATCATTCCTACAACTCAAAGTATAAACACAGTAACTCATATGTCTTTAATTTATAATACTAAAGATATAATTTGCAATTTTTATCCTTTGAGTGGCTTTTGGGTCACATCTGAAAGTATTCAGGGGTTATTGCTGACTCTTTGCTCTAAAGTCACTTTTGGTAGCTCTGGGACCATATTAAGTGCTGGGATAAAATACATAAAAAGTTTATGTTTTAATCCTGGACTATCTCTCCAGTCCAACAACATGTTTTACTTTTAAACTACTGATTTATTACTAACCTGGAAAGAGGAATGAGTTGCATTAAACTCTTAATTTATAATACCATGATATGAGCTGAATAGTACAGAAGGAATTATTACATAAGGTAAGATTTATAGAACTTGATTTTTGTTAGTCATCAAATTATTAAAATGTGTGCATGGTTTTGTAAAAGTATATAGTTTATTTTCACCATTATGTAAAATCACATTGTGCAAATCTACTAATTTATAAAGATATGTTTCTCTTCTATTGTATATTGTGTTATTTCCTTTTTTAAATTAATAGTAAAAATTTTTATAGTCTTCCATCTTACATCAAGTTAGTGAGGTGTACATAGATTAGTGAAACCCTTCAGTAAGAAATTTTTGGTGAGCAGAGATACTCAAATTGGATTCCAAAATGTTTATATTAACTTATATAACCACCAAAGTTTTCAAAATTTTTAAATTTTCATTCTCATTATTCATACCTTTAAAAACTATTGGTAATTTTGTTTAGTAATTTTTATAAATAAACACTAATGCTAAATGCCATCCATTATTATTACATTCATAAGCTGATGTAACTATTGATTTTTTTTTAATTTTTGTAAAAAGCATTATTTGTGTCTTTACATAGTTTTTCATTTTTTGTTTATGTTTTTTTGGACCACATCTGAAAGCACTTGGGTTACTCTTGGCTCTACTCAGAAATCACTCCTGTCAGACTTGGGGACCATATAGGATGCTGAAGACTGAATCTGGATCTGTCTGGGGTTGTCCATGTGCAAGGCAAATGCCCTTCCATTGTGTTATCACTCCAGCCTCTCTACTTCATTTTTTTTTATTTTTTCCTTGTAGCTTTTAAAATGCTCTTATTCTGATACCAATCCATTGGTAATTGTGTTGTCAAAAACAACTCTTCTCAAGTCATAATCTTCTTTTCAATATAATTTGAAATTTATCATCTTACTATTATTCAATTTTTCAACCTATAGTTGAAAATTAGTACCTATATGCTTTTTTTCCCTAATTTTAGAAAATATCTTGTATATCCAGGTTATAAAGATTGCCAAGATTTTCCTCCCAAAATTTTCAACTACTGTTTTTCTTACTTAAATTTGTAATATATTTTGTATATAAATGTGGGATAAACTGAAACATGATTCACATTCATTTAGCAAATGAATAACCAAATTTCCCTACCAAATCATCCTACTTACCCAAGCAAACGTAATACTTTCTGCTATTTATAGAAAATGATGGTTACCTTTTTGAAAATCTAGTAATTTTTCATCTCTTCACCAATAGAATATTTTAATTACTATACTCTTACTAAAATCATTTTTCTGTATTAAAAGGATTCAAACTTGTGTCATCAAAATGTAGGGAGGGCCAGAGAGGTGGGCAAGTTTTAAGGCCTCTGCGTTGCACGTGGTAGCCTAGGATGGACCTTGGTTTGATGCCCCAGCATCTGATATAATCCCCCAAGCCAGGAGTGATTTCCAAGTGCATAGCCAGGAGTAAACCCTGAGTGTCACAGGGTGTGGCCAAAAATCAAACAAAAAATTGTAAAGAGACAAACTTTTCCAGGATCACATTTTCTTCACCCAAATATTCCAGTGATTGTAAATTGTCTGTTTGTTTTTTGGGCCACACCTGGCAGTGCTCAGGGGTTACTCCTGGTTATCTGCTCAGAAATAGCTCCTGGAAGGCACAGGGGACCATATGGGACGCTGGAATTTGAACCAACCACCTTAGGTCCTAGGTCGGCTGCTTGCAAGGCAAACACCGCTGTGCTATCTCTCTGGCCCCGTGATTGTAAATTGTCATAGAGGATGGAAGATATGGATGGAGGCTGGAGCAATAGTACAGTAGTAGTACAGCAGCCTTGCACGCTGCTGATCTGGGACAGACCCGGGTTCTATCCTCAGCATCCCATATGGTCTTCCAGCCTGCTGCTTGAGCCAAGAACCAGGAGTAACCCCTGAGTAACACTGGGTGCAGCCCTCCAAAAACAAAACAAAGCAAGAGAAATAAAAAAGAACATAGGAATGACAACCAACACTCTATTATGTTTTTTAAAACATTGCAAGTTTGGGGCCGTGCAGTGGTGCAAGGGGTAAGACCTCTGCATACCCATGTTAGTCTAGGATGGACCATGGTTTTATTCCTCAGTGTCCCATATGGTCCCCCAAGCCAGGAGTGATTTCTGAGCATATAGTCAGGAGTAATCCTGAGTGTCACCGGGTGTGGTTAAAGCCCCACCAAATAAATAAAATATTGCAAGTTTGTTTTCATATAGGACATAGAAACTTGCAATGGTACAATGACAGAGAAATGAATAAAGAAATCGTGATCTTTATACATAATGAAATACTAAGCTGTCCCAGAAAGAGATAAAATCGTGCAGTTTGCTACAAGTAGGATAGAATTAAAGAGGATCATGTTGAAATAAGCCTGAAAGAGTACAAAGCACCAATTAAACTTATTTACCAGTGGTTTCTAGTAAAACAAAACAAAGGTGTGAACAAGTCCAATTCATTTCAAACCCTGGGTTCTAGAGTACAGAACTGAGAACCTCAAATTAGAGGTGACTTGAAAGTAGAAACTGGAGTTTACAAATGGATGAGACTGTGGCCCTTTGGGGTATGGTGACATATAGACTATAAATGTCAGTAAAATCATAAACATATACACAAATATATCAACATTTAAAAATATATATTTATTTTAATGTAGATAGTGGTGTCTGTATGGCAAACATTAGCATGCTATCACAACAGAGTCTAGTGTTTCTTCATAGTTATCAGTTACTGATTTGAACAGAGTATGGAAAAAAGACAGCATATTTATTACCTGATACACAATTACTTAGCATTTATTAAATTATTAGTAATAGCAACTATTAACACTTTAGCAATTATTAAAGTAATCAAAAAAGCCTTATTGTATGTAAAATTGAAAAAGTTCAAATTTAACTAGAATTTTAATTAATTATATTTATTTTAATTGTAAAAGAAAATATTAATTTTCTTAGAGTAATAATTTATGTCTGTAGACTTGATAGTATTTGCAGTTGAACTACCATCTTTGAGGCAAATGAAAGACATATCAGATAAATTTTGTCAGAGACAAGTATTTCATTTGGAATATGTATCCATGAATAACATCGCTGACACATACTTTGGCAAAATCTCTCAGATGATTTTATTTTCAAGTGGAAGAAAGAACCATCTGCTACTTATAGCAATAGTCTCTAGAAATGAAACCCAGTATTTTATACTAATTGAAGTTCAGACATATCCAAAGAAAAAAATAAACAGTGTGAAATTGACGCTGTAATTTTATAATGCATTTTATTAATATTAGGTACTTAAAGATAAAACTGAGTTGATTAATAAGGACATTAAAATGAACCTGATGAAACTGATTTGTAAAATATAAGGAGAATATATTTACTGGTGTAAACATTTAGAAGTGTCTGCTTTGTTGTGAAGTGTGTAGTGGAGGGTTAAGGACATATTGCTGAGATAGAGTATATTTTAATATTGATAATTCAACTTGTAGCATTATCATAATAAAGCAGCATTTTTTTTTCCCTGAGACCCAGACTATTTATTGGGAAGTGAAAGACCATATACTGGGGGGGGAGAGTAGGTAGGGTAAGGGACCAATTCAAAAGTTGCTTTAATTAAAAGATGCTTGTATCCAATGAGTGCTAAGCACCAGCAAAGAAGAATTATCAGCACTTGTGCCAAGGAAATCCCAGAGTGAGGTTTCTCCTTCAAAACGGATGTAATCCTTTGTGTGGCTTCTCTGCAGATGAAATGAAGTGCCCTTGTTTTGGAAGCAGCTGTGTCATTTCTCTCCTGGATTTCTGTTCTGTTTCATTTGGGGGCCACACCAGGTTCTTCGTGGGTCACTCCCAGGAGCTGCTCAGGGGTCCAGCTGGCATCAAACTCAGGGTCTCATACCTCCAGCGCCAGCGCCCTGCCAGTTGGGTCATATCTGGCTGTGCTCAGGAGTTCTTCTGGTTTGGCCCTCAGGAATCACTCCTCACGGTGCTTGGGAGACCATATGGGATGGTGGGGATTGAACTGGGACAGTCACAAACAAACCTACCTGTTGTGTTATCCTTGGGTTCTAAAAACAAAACACTGGAGAGATGTGGATCTGGAAGGAAAAGGTGGTCTGGAAAATAATGAGAGAGGAGAGAAATGAAGGAGGAGAGAGACAGAGGAGAGGAGAGAGGAAAGAGAAAAGACAGGAGAGAGAAGGGGGAGAAAGGGGAGAGACAGAGACAGAGAAAGGTAGAGGAGAGAGAGGAGGTCCAGAAAAGCAAGAGCATAAAGCAGCATTTTTAACTAATATTCATATTTAAAAAACAAACCAACCCAAATTGATACTCTTTTTTCCAACTAAAATACATTTTTATCTATAAAAATCGTGCTACTAAATCACATGAAATGTACATTTAACATGTAGTGCTGGAAGGCCAGATTATTAACATAGGGTTTGAGATACTTGCATTGTACATGACTTTCCTGTGTTTGATCCACACAAGTACCACTTGGAGTGATTCCTGAGTACAAAACAGAAAGTAAACCCTGAATATTTCTTGTGTGGACCCCCAAAAAAGCATAAACAAAACAAAATCTAGCCTGGAAAAAGAGTGTTAAAGTCAACTATCTAATTTTTATTTTATTTTATTTTTGGTCACACTGGTGATGCTCAGATATTACTCCTGGCTATGAACTCAGAAATCGCTCCTAGCTTGAGGGGCCATATGGGATGTCGGGGGATCCAATCAGGTCAGTCCTGGGTTAGCAGTATACAAAGCAAAGGCTCTACCACTGAGCCATTACTCCGGCCCCAGCAACTATCTAACTTTATTGTAAAAATAATAATAAATGTATCAAAATTATCAGTGGTTACTCAATGAATTTGCCATAGTGTACAAAGAAACAATTCAATACTTTGAAACATAATGCTATCTTTGATAATATGTTAAACAAAGAACAAAGAAAAAATTTCCAACTAATTCTACTTTTGAATATGTTATTTTGTATTCCTTATTCTCTGGAGCTCTACATATTTGCTTATCAACATCTGGGCTTGAGACTACTAGTTCAGCAAGTGGATATTTACAAAATAGAACACTCTGGGAAGATGTTTTGGTTTCATTTAGTCACACTGAAAGAGTGAGCTCAATGTATGAAAGTGTCTAGACATAATATTCATAATAGTCATGATATCCTCAATTTCTGGAACCAGATATCCCATCTATTTAGGAGACAAAACTCCAGCAAAGATTGCATAATAAATGAATGATCCAACAGAAGGTTGGGCTACAATATCTAATGCCAACATCATCATTGTATTATAGTATTTTCTAGACATTATAGAATTAGTAACATATGGTATAAATATCAAATACCTAGAATTAAAACAAAATGTACCTCTCAGCCTTATGTACTTTGCTGAGTTACCTTCAAATAAAAATTATGAAGAATTTTATATTATGTACCACATATAAGATTTCTAAAATCCCCACAAAATATGAAGAATTTTATGTCCCCAGTACAAGTCTGCCATGGTTTCATGGATTATGGCAAAAGGCATGATTAGAAAAATAGCACTACCACTACCCAGGTTCTGTGCCAGTTGCTGTTTTAAGTTACACATTGTGCTGAATTATTATTATTATTATTTATTATTATTATTATTTTGGTTTTGGGGTCACACCCGGCAGTGCTCAGGGGTTACTCCTGACTCCATGCTCAGAAATTGCTCCTGGCAGGCACGGGGGACCATATGGGGCACCGGGATTCGAACCGATGACCTTTTGCATGAAAGGCAAACGCCTTACCTCCATGCTATCTCCCGGGCCCCTGTGCTGAATTATAACTTACACAAAGATCGACACAAATATTCACAACTCCAACAGATCATAAGAAATCAATCCTGGGAGATCTTATTTAGAAATAGAACTTTGGGAGAAGAGAAATCCCCAGTTTATAAGAACTATTTTTAATAGATAGTGGACATGAATGACCCTTTTTTTAAGACGCTCAGTTTTTCTTCCAAAGCTACCATCATGAAAACATCTTTTCAACTGTCAAGAGAAGGGGTCGTCATGGTGAGCTAGCAGTGTTCAAAAGACCATATGGTGCCAGAAATCAAATCTGAGGCCTCCACAAGTCACGGATATGCTCTAGTCTGTTAAGCTATTTCTCCTAGTCCCTACATTAAATGTAATGCCACTGCTTTCTCAAATTTAAAAAGGATAGATGATAGAACAAAGTAGCTTATTTCCCTTTCTACAATTCAGAGAGATGACTCTCCAGAGTCAACATCCATGTTCCATTTCTGTCCTTTTTTATTTATTTTTTACTCTTCACTGATTTGTCTTTCTTTTCTATTTTTCTCCTTTCTTAGAACCTAAGAACATCTCGTAAAGTTTAGGAATTTGAATGAACAATCTCACACTTTTTAACTGTCCTTAAGTAGGCATCCATTCATTTCAGTAAATACATAATTGTCAATCATTGAACCCGTGTGTACAACAACTGATTCAATGTTTCCACATGCTTTCAGAAAACCAGCATTGCCTAGGCCTATGAATATGTTCTCAGTGATTAAGTAATAGGGCCTAGTGTGGTTCTCAGACAATTTCAGTAAAACTTACTGAAGTTGCATATGTTTCAAGGCAAAGTCTTACTGGCACTCTCCATCTGGTCTTCCATTTAGGTGATTTATTATTTTCAAAGTCTAAGTATTGTCACATAATCTTCCTAGCTAGTCACTATTAGAGAATAGGGACAATGGTGTTTATCATGGCCTATACTCAATGGTCTTCATTAAATTTAATGAATATCCACCCAAAGGCTGTAAACTTACACATTATTAGACCACTTTTTCTTCTTCACCATCTTGTCAAGTACATTTTAATCAAACATTTTTATTTGTTTTTCTCCTGGTTAGCTCTAATAGCAGACTCTTTTTGTAGATCCAGACCATATCTGGCTCCATAAAGTGTTCATTACATTTTGGCTATGCTCAAAGTAGGAGAAACTCCATAGAAAAATATCCAGAAGAATTTCAATGAATGAATATGAACATATTCTATGGGGATATTGGGATGTTGGGAGACAGTTCAGATAAAACCCAGCTACAAACATTAAAATCTGAAAATCAGCTGAATCGCCTAATGGTTCCACATAACTTCTGCTTCTTGAGGTAAGAGATATAAATATTGTTGTCATTGTTATTTAAATCAGTGTATTTTTCTATATTTTCCAATAAAAGCATTTAAAGTCTTTTTATGAATCTATTTTAGTCAATGTAAGGATTTTACAATAGTGTTGATATTTCTGGTCATGATGTAGTCAATTTTTATGTTTTCAAACAGACAGAGATAACAGGTTGGGCAAAGTAAAAAAGAGTCTGTGTAACTCGGGTAGAAAGATCACCTGAATCCCATAAGAACTCCATCTATAGCCTGAAGCAGGAGCTCTACTAAGCTCTCATGAATGCTGTTCCACTTACTAGAGTCAGGTTAGAGATTGACAGTTCCGTTTTATCCTTTCCAGTCTCTCAGGAGATTCCCAAAGCAAATTAGTACTGTAGAAATATAATAAGTTCAGTTTCAAAGAAAGCTTAGGGGAGTTCCTGGCACAAAGCTCCTCCATGGCTTTCCAGGATGGTTCTGGGCACTGTGAGAATGAAATACTTGCAAGTTGGAATCCAAAATATCTGCTTCTAAACACCATGCCCTAATTGTGGCACTTCCAAGCAGAAAGTATTTCCTGAGGACATGCATCTGGCCCTTTCAGATTTGTAGCCAGGTCCTTTTATATCTTTTTAAAATAAGTTTTGGAAAAAGAAACTCAAATGGACAATATATACATAACTGAAGTATTTTTATGCTAACCTTTATCCAGGATAAATGGATTCATGTGCCTTCAGGTAAGAACTTAAAAAAATTAGTTTTTCCTATGCGATTCTCTAACAATTTTCTTTCTAATGATAGAACTAAGGCAACATGATTAGAATTTGTTTTATTTCAAAGAGTATATATGCTTTTTAGGTTATATATCTTTTTAAAAATATGTTCATAAATCCTCAGATAATTGGAATGTTGTAAAATAGAGAACTCTTAATATTATAAAAAAACTTATCAGAGAACATTCAATATCAGAAAAATCCTTACCTCTCTCCAAGGTAAGGAGAGATAGAGAAATAGATGCCATTAGAGAAATAGGTATTCCTATAGATGAATGTTTTAATTATTTATCTCCATTGAACATACAAAACCGACAATGCCCCCAAATTATGTTATTCATCAGATATATATGCAAATTTCACCACACCATAAATAAACATTTTATCTCCTGATGAGTCAATGTCAAAGTCACCAAAAAGCATTCCAAACAAGAAGGAAAGAATTGTTGCTTCATAAACAATTTGTTTACTTTTTATTTGACCATTGAATTACATCAATAGTATCCCTATTTTGTCTTGTAAGTTGGAATATTATAACTAAAAGATCTATGAATACTCCTCACAGACAAACATTATTCATCTTAGCACAGGAAACAGTCATGTCTCTCCTCCTAAAATATTTAATTTATTTTTTAAATGGTGTTTGTGCTGTCTTCATTCAAAACTGACATAATTTAAAATACTCTTTAAATTTACTGTTGACACATTTAAGTTTATTGTTAACAATTTCAGTTTTACTACCATAGAATATTATCATTTATGACTATTGAACTCTTTCCCTTTTCAGGGAAATTAGGGGGGAAATGGGTATATCAGGGTACAGTGTGGACGAACTGAAATCATGTAATCTGATAAGTTCTAGCGGAAGATAGAAAAAATTCTGAATAATTTCTAAAAATAAGTAATTTTCACATAATTTGTTTCCAAATTCTACATATTCTTATTATTCAGAAATTTTAAGAACATGTGTGTGTAGTAAATGCAGCTGAAGAAAGTAGTAGATTATCTAAAATGTATATCACTCACAATTTGGTATTTTAACATAAACATGAATAAAAATACTTTGAATATCTAGAAATATTTATGACTGTGTCCTAATATATATATATATATACACACACACACTAATAAGTATATTCTTCTTATTCCATAAGATATTATTCTTATGAGAAGTTACTTTTGCCAGAGATGATAATTTAAAAACTGGATTCTTCTGTAAGATACAGATCCACTTTATGAGAACTTATTTGTTTGTTAATTTTTATTTTTACTTTTAGGCCACAACCTAAAGCGTTCAGGAATACTCCTAGATTTGTGCTCAGAAATCACTCCTGGCAAGCTCTGGGGACCATATGGGATGCCAGGAATTGAATCCATGTGGGCCGCTTGCAAGGCAAATGCTCTACCCACTGTGCTATTGCTTTAGCCTCCATGAGGACTTCTTGCAAATATTTGTGTTATTACACTGTAGGAGTAATCTCATTAGACCTTCATAATTTTATATTATTGTGATTATTCTTTTTATATATTTTATTAAAACACCTTGATTATTACATACATGGTTGTATTTGGGTTTCAGTCATGTAAAGAACACCACCCATCACCAATGCAGCATTCCCATCACCATTGTCCCAAATCTCCCTCCTCCCCACCCAACCCCCACCTGTACTCTAGACAGGCTCTCCATTTCCCTCATACATTCTCATTATTAGGACAGTTCAAAATGCAGTTATTTCTCTAACTGAACTCTTCACTCTTTATGGTGAGCTTCATGACGTGAACTGGAACTTCCAGCTCTTTTCTCTTTTATGTCTAAAAATTATTATTGCAAGAATGTCTTTCATTTTTCTAAAACCCATAGATGAGTGATGCCATTCTGTATTTTTCTCTCTCTCTCTGACTTATTTCACTCAGCATAATAGATTCCATGTACATCCATGTATAGGAAAATTTCATGACTTCATCTCTCCTGACAGCTGCATAGTATTCCATTGTGTATATGTACAACATTTTCTTTAGCCATTTGTCTGTTAAAGGGAATATTGGTTGTTTCCAGAGTCTTGCTATGGTAAATAGTGCTGCGATGAATATGGGTGTAGGAAGGGATTTTTGAATTGTATTTTTGTGTTCCTAGGGTATATTCCTAGGAGTGGTATAGCTGGATCATATGGGAGCACAATTTCCAGTTTCTGGAGGAATCTCCATATCGCATTCCATAAAGGTTGAACTACACGGCATTGCCACCAGCAGTGGATAAGAGTTCCTTTCTCTCCACATCCCCGCCAACACTGTTTGTTCTCATTCTTTGTGATGTGTGCCATTCTCTGTGGTGTGAGGTGGTACCTCATAGTTGTTTTGATTTGCATCTCCCTGATGATTAGTGATGTGGAGCATTTTTTCATGTGTCTTTTTGCCATTCGTATTTCTTCTTT
>PVKC010014175.1:0-14657 GCA_004027635.1 Crocidura indochinensis
TGGACATACAGGTTTAATGTTGCTTCATGAATATAAGTGGATATATAGGTTTTCATATTAGTGTTATTTATCACACTGTCAATGGTGGTTTTATAAATATTCCATTCTAACACCATATCCACTACCAAGGTGTCCACTTTCCTCTATTATGGCCCCAAAGGCCTTCTCTTCCTTTCAAAACCCCTCACTTAATATTAAGTTCTGTGAACCAACTTTCCAGTTCTGCTGCCTTTAGTCCATTTATTGTTCCATGACCATGTATCTTTAATGAGACTCTGGCTCCATCACAACTTCATGATACATTTATTCATAGTTGGACATTTGGAGTATACATATCAATGAAATTGGCAATATAGAAGGAAAATATCACTATTTGAAAATGACATGAATTATTATCACAGATATATTTAGAAATACCAAAATAAAAAAATGATACAACATAGTGGCAGGATACAAAAATCAACATGAAATCTTTTATATTTCTATATTCAAACAATGAATTAGACAAAAGTTTAGAAAGAATTTTTTCAATCTCAGCAAAAATGATTCAATTTTAGGAAGTAAGAATTACAAAAGAGATGATAGATTTCTAAACCCAAAACTATAAGACATCATTAAAGAAATAGATAATGTAAAAACTTTCTGTGTTTATAGATAGCTTGAAGGAAAAAAAGCATTGTTTAAATGACCCTACCACATAAAGAAAATTTCAGATGCCAACATAATCAGTATGAAAATCTCAAGGGTACTTTTCACAGAGAGAAAGCAGTTAAAAAAAGTTAAGGGCAACTAATGAGACCAAATTTCCAAGGCCATCTTCTAAATAAAGAAGAAAAATAAGATATCTCAAACAGAAACTTTAAAGCATAAAATCGGATGTGAAAGGTGCCTTGAATTTTCTTAGGAAGAATAATGATGCATAAAACAAAAGAATTCTTGAAAATGCTTTCCTGATACATTGTATTGATAAACTCCTTGAAAAGACTTTGAGTGTGTTCTTGCAAGGGGAATTCAAGGTGACTTGGGCCTACCCTTTAAGAGTAAGGTATCTTCAGGTGTGTAGCTGAAGCTAGTCAAGGTAGCCACGGGTCTTGGCATGAAAAACATGCTGTGGAGATGAATATACTACAGAACTAGAGATGAAAATGTCATTAATAAGATAATATATTTGGCTTTTTCTCTGAGCAACTGGAATTTTAATCAGGTATCTTATTTCAAAATCCCAAGCTCCAACTCTGTGAGAACTCTGAAACTATTATCATGACCTCAAAAAACAAAAACAAAAAAAAAGGAATAAGTTTGCATGTCAATCGTAAATAACATTTGGTAAATACTTTCAGATATATGGGATTATTTTCATTTGGACATTTCCAATAGACTTTTGGGGCTTATGATTGTGATCTCTTTTTTGTTTTGCTTTTGGGCCACACTTGGTGAAGTTCAGGGGTTTCTCCTGGCGATGCGCTCAGAAATTGCTCCTGGCTTGGGATGCCAGGGGCCCAAACCATGATTTGTCCTGGGTCAGCAGTGTGCAAGGCAAATGTCCTACCTTTGCACCACCACTTTGGTCCCTGGGATTTTTCAAAACCTTTCTTTTTTTTTTCAATTTATTTTTTTTTATTTACTTAAACATCTTGATTACAGATATGGTTGTGATTAGGTTTCAGTCATGTAAAGAACACCCCCCTTCACCAGTGCAACATTCCCACCACCATTGTCCCAAATCTCCCTCCATCCCATCCCACCCCCACCTGTACTAGACAGGCTTTCCAGGTCCCTCATTCAATCACATGATTATGGTAGTTCTCAGTGTAGTTATTGCTATAACTGCACTCACCACTCTTTGTGATGAGCTTAATGAAGTGAGCTGGATTCAAAACCTTTCAAAACATTCAAAACATTCTATTTTGTGTTTGTTTTAAATGAGGATAAAGGAAGAATACTACTCTGCTTATAAGGTAGAACATAGCCAACATATTCTTGTCTCATGTTAGTATAATCCATTTTTGGGGGAGTCCAACTTAATAAGATTTTACAATTTGGTAAGAGGGGGATGACCCACTTGAATTATTATGCCAAGAGCACCTATGTGCATGTGAGGAAATAGAAGCTCTATAGACACAGATTATGAATAATAGCTTTAGTTCTGACTCATTGACACTCCACTGAGTTGTATGAACTAAGAGCAAGTATAACCTCAAAACAACCCTATGCCAGAGATACTTGGGTCCTTATTTTTCAGACCTGAGAATGAAGATTTTGAAAGTGAAAGCACTTGTTGCTTGAGTTTTACCAGCATGCTCTCATACTGAGCAGAGCTCAGTAAGGGGTTCTCTTCAAAGCAGACCAGAAAAAGTCATCATACCCCAGAAGTGACCAGAAGTCTTGGCTTCCTGGAGCTGCCAACACTGATAACCCATCACCTTCAAGCATGCCTGAATATTAATCCCTAAACACAATGCCCTGAGATCCCTGTGTGAAATTCTTTCATACCACATGTATTTGTTGTGAGATCTGGAGAGAGAGAGAAAGAGAGAGAGAGAGAGAGACAGACTGACAGACAGCAGACAGACAGAGAGACAGAGAGACAGAGAGACAGAGACAGAGACAGAGACAGAGAGAGACAGAGAGAAACAGAGAGACAGACAGAAAAAGAGAGACAGAGAGATTACATGAGTACTGAACATAAGACAACTACACTCAGAATGCCCTGGACTTCTTCCAATAAAGAATAGTTATATCTCATAGTTGTAATTCAATTGCTGATAAAGCCTTTCCTTGTACTAGGGTTACATAAAATCCAAACAATTCTGAGTACTGACTACAAGATCTGGCAAATAGAGCAATAAACCTTCGCGTGCATAGTTTCACTTTGTCCTTTACTGCCTTTTGACAATCAAATTAAATTTGAAAGGGGTTTCTCTCACTACAGGTAGGAAAAAAAACTGCCATCGAAGAAAATCATTTCTCTAGCAAATTGACAGATAAAGGTCTTCTCTGCAGATGTAATGTCAAGCAGAGGTAAACTTCAATTTCTTATCATAATAAAGTTATTTTCCTAAAGCAGGGGAATAAATGTAGCTTGGGATTCCAGGAACTATTTTTTTTCCCACTCTCTATGTGTTTGAGTTTAAAATCTAAACCTAAAATTGAGAGTGATACTTGTTTGTAAATGACAACTCTGGTCTTTTTGAGATTACCTCGTATTTATTAAATTTTTATGAAAATTTACAAAGATACCCAAGGGATAAAAGTTCTGCTCATGATAGCAGAGTGAACTATGGGACTATTTCTAAATAGCATATTCAGCATATTAATTGTTGCTTAGATAACAGTCCTATCTCTTCAGGGCCTCTGTTTGGGTTTAACACCAGAGCTGACAAATTAATACAGTCATAATATGACCAAGAGCTGTATCACTTACCAGTTCATTATTGTTCAAATCAAAATTCATACTTTTCCAGTTCTCCCCAGGGTTGAGGACTAGATAAGGAGTTTATCATTTGCAAATTAATCTCTCTTGGTTCTCTCTCATCTGTGTTAAGAGAAACAGATACTTGTATATAGATTTCCTTATTAATAGATCATGCACTGAAGAATTTAAGAAGAATCTATTCTTTTTTTGCTTCAGCATACCATTCTCTTTCTGTTCTCTGCTTAGAAAGCAGAGTGGAAACCCTGATATTTTGTACTTTCCCAGATCTTAATTCAGGATTATGTAAATGAGCTAGCTTTACTTGGAATCAAAATACCTAACTTTCTCCTAATTTTCATATTATGGTTACTCAAAAATGATACAAACATGCATGTTGCTACCAGGCCCCAAAAAGTACAGGTCTGAATGATGCTGTGTGATCTTTTCATACAGTTCGTTTTTTGAGTGATCAATAGAGAGAAAAAGAGATTAGGAAACTAGAAAGGATTTTAGAGGCCGGGATTGTTGGTCAGTGGTGTAGTACCCGCTTTGCAACAGGAAGCCAAACTTTTGATCTAGACTTCATAACATATTGCTGAGCATGATCCTTGGACTTGCTAATGTGATCACCTATTTTGCAATCAAAGGTCTGTGACCCCTTGTATATACCACATATACATACACACACACAAAACCTGGGTAAATACCACAATAAGTGTGTTTAAACTTAGGTGGCAACAAAAGGAAGGGAAAAGTAAAATTATTAAAGAGATACTCAATCAAGTTTTTATTTTATTCCACAGAAGGGTCAGGGGAGAGCTTGAGTCATGATCCACATCTGTTGTATTCTGGGCTTAGTCCTGATTCTGTGCTTGTAGGTTACTCTTAGAGTTGTTAGCAAATCATATGCAATAGTCAGCAATGTCCAAGGCAAGTTCTCAATCACTATGCTTTTTCTTAGACCTTCAATCCATGCCTTTTCCAGAATAGTACATTTTCTATCAAGCATAGCTCCCACGTAAGTGATTTTTTAAAATTCTTACATTAACTTTGAATGACTTTGATTAATAACATTTTATCTTGATAAGAAAAACTCAAAACCAAATAAAATGTTATAAAATCACCCCAAACATTGAATCTCCAACCCTAGGTGAACAAGTCTGAATCAGGGCTGCACATGAAATAATCCAAACCAGGCTGAAGGTTCAACATATGTTATCTGGCAGCCTTCTTCCTAGTATGGAGCACTAGCTGCCTGCCAGAACTGTCATTTTTATTAAGTATAGGGTCCATCCCTGGATTAGGACAGTAAATCCACCCAGGTTTACAAGTAAGACAATCTCTGTTTTGGGGTAAGTTTAAGTTGTGAATGAATACACAAAGGAAGCAGGGATGATCTTTGTTTTAGGTAAAATATGGTGTAACCTAACAAAATCTGGTTTCTTTTTCTCTATGAACATAGCAGAAAGAACTTTTTGATTTCCAGGTGAACAGTGCTTCATCAAATGATGAGCAGCACAGTCTTTTCTGCTGGACCCTCACCTCCATCTTCTTGCTAATATTTGCTACTTCCCTTTGAAAACAGAATGTACAGAGTGCAGTCAAATGACAAATAATACATGCTACAGAGAGAATTTTTTCTGTAGAATTGTTCAGCAGCCAAAGAAGCAATATGATCATTTTACTCCTACCACTCAGAGAAAGGCAGCACTAGAGGGTTCCAGAAAAGATGCTACTGGCACATATGTAGAAACCTAGCTAGTTTGTGTTTTAGGGACAGAATCTTAACACCTTTTGGAAGCCGGCATGTGGTTTTCTTAGCTGTGAACACATGATGCTGAGTGCTTCTTTTGATCAGCACTCCTTGTTCTAGAACACCACCTACATTTCAGCAGATGACTTTATGGCATGCTTTATTTTCTTCTGATTGAATTGATTCATTAATGTACTCCCCGAATGGGTGTCTCAATGTAGCCTTGCTTTGAGTATCCAGGCAAAGTGCATTTGTTTTTTATTTAGACAATTCTTGTTTCCTCTATTGCTTTAATAGTAAAACTTCTTATACCAAGCACTGCTTATTATATGTTTCTTTTCTAGAAAGCCAATTGCTTGAAGACCCTTTCCATGGACAATTTTTCCAAAGAATGATATGCTGTCATGGACCATGAGAATGTCCTCCCATGGGGACACATTATAATAACTTACATCAGTCTAATTTGAATCGTTTTCAAGTTTATTCAAATGGCAAAAGCATTCTTCTTAAGATGAAACAAGATTCAATTCAGCAACCCAGCTTGGCGCCAAAGTGCCCAGGCTCCATTTGACAGTTTTCTGTAAATTAAAGTATTTATAACTTCTCTTAGCTCATTGCCCCAAGTTACAAGAAATGAATTCTACTTGGGTTTCTCAATGCTGTGGTCTCATTTTCAGTTTAGAATGGCTGTTGGGCTGTGTGGGATAATAACATTGCTGAGGAGTTTATACTGATCCAAGCTTCCAGTTCCCACATCAACTCTGGGGCATTGGACCAGGGCCAAACACATTTTTCTACTATATGTTTTGTTATAAAGAAGTCTCCCTTTCTGAGATCCACTATGATGGACATTATTATTTTTATTTACATGTGAAATGAGAATGTACTAAAATGAAGGTCCAGTGAGATGCATGTGGTATTGGTAAAAATGTAGATCTGATCTAAATTCATTTTTGAACCAAATTGGATGTTTCTTTAAAGACTGGCTGGAATGTTTGTGTTGAATCCCTCATTTTTCTAGAAGTGTTTGTTCTTATTTCAGTGGTGATGGAAGCACGGGCGCCACACAGGACCAAAGGCTTATACATTTTTTGTGTTCTATATACTTAGAAGGGACAAACAAATGTGGCAAGAGTGAATACTTTCTTTTAAGGTGTGGTCACAGTGCCAAAAATCAGTTCACATAGTGTGTTGGCCCTTTTTCTTCCCTCTCATTGAGTAAAGGAAAAAGGCAAAGAGCAGCTGGGTTTATGCAAATAGATTCATTCAAGAAACTACTTTCTAGTTGCACCAGGTTGGGGCTTAATTTCTCCAAGCACTTAAAAGGCACAATAGTTAGACTACATCCATCTATTTTACTCAAGGACAAAAGTTAAGGATGTTGGCACATGATAAACACTGACTATATGCTAATGTCTATGCTTTTGTAGCTACTAAGTATTTTTATAATTATTGTTTTTACCTAATATATTTTCTGGAGCTATAGATATTTTTGTTCAAAAATAGCTCTGGAAGTCCATGACTCCAAGGATGCCTTGAGTTGTCTTCTTTAATTTCTTCTTTCTAGAATCTGACCTGGAGCAACTTATTTAAACTCTTATCTCTTTACTGTTATAATTTAGCACATTAGGTGCCATATTAATTAAAGACAGCAATGGTGGTTGCTGAAATTGTTCCATTGACATTGGAGGTGCTTTGCAATTTTCACTTGTTCTGTAGCTCTAAGACTTACTTCAAATGCATATTTTATTTTAAGAGTGTTCTTTGAGGCAAGTTCATTTCATCCCAGTTTCTGACCTATATATCAAGACCTTTATTTTTGTCAGAGATTTTACATGTTGGAGGGAAAAAACCTTTCCCTCTCTGGAAGGCATTAATTTTATGGATCAATTTTCAACACATCCTTCTAAATTTTAGAGTGTCAATTGACTTCCTCTGGTTTATCATCAAGACTAATTATTCCCTCTTAAACTTAACATGGATATACTTCCTGTTCTATAAATATATCTGGTAGGTTAGAGTTGGAACCCATAGATCAAAGCAGAATAGAACTGCTTTCAGGGCAGTTTAGGGGGTATTGACTCATATCAGTTTACTTGTTCAGTAAAGCATGAAAATGTTCCTGTGGGGTCTGTTGATGTCCTATTTAGACTAACAAACTACTATAGTTCTTAAGGCTCATCCATATGCCACCCTCTAATTTCTGTCTAAGGGAAGGGATTTAGAAGTGTCTTATCCAGGTACAAAAATTTTTGTTCCATGAATATATATTAGATAGAAACCTCAAAATCTAGTGCATTGCTTATGGGGTTCTTTTCAGAAGATAAAATGCAACTTTCAGGACATTCGGATCTTTGTCATGAGACTTTGTTACCCATCACTTTACTATCTCTATTTCCTTTGTTAGGTGCAAGAACAGAGAAATAGCACAGCAGGTAAGGTGCTGCTTTTCACACAGTCTACTAGGTTTTGAGCTCTGGCAACTCACAAGATCTGTCTGTGTCCTGTCAGGAGTGACCTCTCAGCACAACCAGGTGCAGTCCAACAATACAAAAATCAATAAGCAAACAAAACCAAAGCAAACCAACAAGACAATAAAATAGGTGTGCTGAAAAATTGGAATCTGTGGCCAATAATTTGTAAAGGATGAGATTCTATCCCTAGCTCTTTGCTTATCTTACAACCTTGGTTCAGTTGACCTTTCTTCCCTTCCCTTAAGGGAAATGCCTGCTGTGCACAGACCCCCACGGGGGAGTTGGGAGGATTTCAGGAGTGAATACAACTATCATGGCTTATAATACGATGCTGCCAACTACTTTGAGGCCTTGGGATGAAAGATGCTGTGTGAAAGAGCATTGTTATTACATTTTGTTAAAAATATGGATCAAAGGCTGGCTATACAGTAAGTGCAGAATGTTAATTATTGTTATAATATCATAACAAAGCAGATGCCAGAATGCTAGATCTCATGAGAAAAACCTATTATAATAAGCCAGTGTGAAATGTACATATTACAAAGATATTTGGCAAGGACGCAGATTAGGTTTTGAAATTTCAATGAACAATTAAGCAGAATAAAAAATAACTTTTAATGCTATGAAAAATATAAGTTTCTTGACAACTCTTTAACATAAAAATAAAAAGCTGCCTTTTCCCCATAAAAAAGATGCAGTATTATTGCTCCTCCCTACTCCCACCCCCAATAGAAAATACAGTGTGCCATCCATGAATAGAAAAAAATACATACTTAGAAAAAAAACCACCAAAACACTGTTCTTTTATATAATGACCCCTAAAATATCCCTCTCTGTGAAAGAGAGGGATTAGGGGTAGAATTTTTCTAAAATTAAAATAGAGCCAGGAGTATATGTATTTTTTTCTGAACCTCAAATTAATTCCTGTACAATTGACTATTTCTCCTTCCTTCTTCAAGTTCATGTACAAATTGATGACATTAGAGAATTAATTTCTACAAATATTCATAAATGCCATCATCTTCTTTCAGCTCAAACTTTTTACATATTTTTAAATGTAAGGAGCCTGTTATATCATATACTACGACAGGAGGAAGGGGAGAACATATTTAGAAATATATAAATATATATATATATAAACAGTCAAAAGAAAATAGTTTCTGTGTCTTCTTGCTTTTTAAATAATGAGTGAAGATATATAAATTCACCTTACATTTTATTTTTTAACATGATAAAAAATAAATAGTTCTTTGGCAAAAATAAAACCATACAACTTTGTTTTACCTAGTGAAAGAAATTGTTAATGGAGGATAGCATAGTTCAGAACAAATTTATAGTCAATTATACCCCACATTACCAGTTATTAGTTTCATAACTAGATAATCATAACTTTACAGTAATTCAGAGGGTAAGGTAGTTGTCTTGTATGCAGTCAATCTGAATTCAATTCCCCAAATACCATATGGTCTCCAAGGCTAGAAATAAACCTTTAGTATCTGTGGCCTGACTGATAGCACAGTGGTAGGGTGTTTGCCTTGCACACAAAAGACCCAGGACCAGGGTTCGATCCAGATCCACTGGCTTCCCATATGGTCACCCAAGCCAGGAGCGTTTTCTGAGCGCATACCCAGGAGTAACCCCTGAGCATCACCGGGTGTGATCCAAAAATACCAAAAACAAACAAAAACTAAAACAAAACAAAAAAATCAAACAAACCCTGAGCATCTTCGGGTGTGGCCAATAAGACCCTAAATCATAAATGTACTTTGTATCCATCTCTATGTTTATCTGCCCTGATACACAGCCAGTCATTTATCTGCTATTAATTCATTCATCACTTTCAGTATTTTCACATTTTGCCATTATTATTTTAAACAAATACATCTATTATTGAAAACAAATGAGTACCATATTTTTCAGATATATGGTGACATATGTACTTTTGAATGAAGGGGAGAAGTTGTAAAGTCAAATGTAATAAGAAGAGCTTGTTTGGAATGTGAGTGGAAATGTGGCACTTTCTAAGCTTTGTTATTAAAAGAAAATTCAAATGACTTCTAAGGCAGCCTAAAGAACAACTTTGCCATATGCCTATGAACATCAAAGAGAATGGGCTGATAAACATGCCTGCCTGTCTTTGGAAGGAGGTGGCTATGGACTGGGAAATTAGTAATCCAGCTGGGACTGCTCAGAACTGGGAAAACATGGACATCTTGCCTTTCTCAGGACAAAATTAACATTTTCCCAGCCACTCTGATGCCAAAAAGCTTGAACATGTTTGGCATGTTAAGAAAAAAAAAATGGAGAATGACATGGCAACCTTAGTACTGTGGTCAGGATTTGAAGGACAAAACAGGTATCAGCAAAGTAAGCTGAAGGGTGTGATCAAAGAGGGAGAAGCTGTAGGAAAGCCTGCACAGGGCTTCTAATTTGGCATCTTTCTCCTATTCCCTCAAAACAGAATCTTTTCTGAGCATGCTCAATAAGAGTGGCAAAAATTATTGAATACCTGAGATTGAAAGCCATCAGAGCTGTTGTATACCTTTTTTTGTTCAGAGGGTACACCTGGCAGTGCTCAGACACTACTTTCAATTCCCTGCTCAGAGTTGCTCCTGACACAGCTCAGGAGATCATTCCTGCAATGTATATCTTTTTAATGCCAGGACTGACAATGCTCTCCTTACCTGCAATCCTCAACCCCTGTTTAGAAACGAAGCCCTTTAAAGATAAGTCTGTAAAGTAAAATGTTGCCATCAATCTCGCAAAGACGCATATATAAAACTTCACAATTCCATATGTAAAATTTTGCCAGCTAGTTCTCATTTTCAGATGGGGAGGTGTTGTTCCTAGAAAGAGACACCTGGTACCATATAGTACTTACATTCATTTTCTAAAGTGAACCTCAGTTGGATCAAGATTGACAGAATACCCATTTGAAATCAGGTTATCTTTTACTACCAAGTAAATTTTGATAAAACTTTCAGTTTCACACATTTTCCAAATTTGAAATTGCATATCAATAATTTGTATGTCAAATCATAGTGTTGTGCCTTTTTATCTCATTTTTCTAAACTACTGTGAATACTCATACTGTCAGGCATAGGTATATGAATATTGAGTATGTTTGGCTTATAATCAACATCATTTCCTTTTTCAATCTATAATTATAATCTTATGGTGACAATACATACTCTTCATGTTATAATATACTTGAGTTACAACTAAAGAGTTTTCCTAGTAGTTCTGGCTAAAGTTAGAAGTCATTGGATCAGTGATATCAATTTTGTTCATTAATGTATCTCTAACATTTGAAATGGCACATTTAAAGTTTAGAATATATATCAAAAATGAAAAATCATGGGGCCCGGGAGATAGCATGGAGGTAAGGCGTTTGCCTTTCATGCAAAAGGTCATCGGTTCTAATCCCGGTGCCCCATATGGTCCCCCGTGCCTGCCAGGAGCAATTTCTGAGCATGGAGCCAGGAGTAACCCCTGAGCACTGCTGGGTGTGACCCAAAAACCAAAAAAAAAAAATGAAAAATCATTCAAGTTAACCCCTCTAGATTAGAAACTTTTAAAATTATGCATTATGTGATTGGTTCTTATGATATTTTACTTATTTATAATGAACACATCCTGTGACAAAATATTTGTTTCCTGAAAGGACACAAAATTAGGTAATGCCGAGTCCAATTTTTGACTTGATAACAGTGTAGTGGGGAAATCAGTAAGTGGGAAGAATTACTGGAGCCACTAGAAAAAGGAAAAATGGAAGAAATCAATTCTATTTGGAAGTTTAGAGGTTGAGAGAGCTGTCAGAGAGGAATGACCTTCAATTTAGTCCTTACAAGATGAGTTCATTTGCTGAGTCTGTCATTGTGATAGAGGTCTGGACTGCATCTTGTACCCTTCAAATTAACACTTCGAAATCTTAACCTCATCACTCAAAATGTAATTGGAGATAGATCTTGGTAGAAGGAATGAAGTTAAAATGACACCACCAGGGTAGATTATGATGTGTATTCTTGTGTAAAGGAGGGGATCTAGACACAGTCAGGCACAGAGGGAAGACAACCTGAAGAGATACAGGGAGAAAAGACAGCCACTGATAATACCAAGAAAAGGACAAGTTCTCTCCCTCACAGATGTTGGGAAGGACCAACTTTAGGAAAGCTTGATATTAGGCTACTGATCTTTCAGAATAAATTTCTGTTTCTATAGTCAACTATGTAAATTACTTTTTTGGATAGTCCCAAGAAACTAATAGAAGAGGTAAAATAGCACAAGTTCTCACTCATGAATATAAATCAAATTAAAATGTAGATCTGGGGTAGTGCAGAAATGATTACTAATTACTCCCAAGGGCTGCAGTTCTACAGTCAGAATAAATTTTAAGAAACGCAGCTATTAACCCAATTTCCTCCAATGAAACTTTGCATTAAGATCTCCAGGTGAGGGGCCAGAGCAGTGGCAAAAGCGGTAAGGTGTCTGTTTAACCTAGGATGGACCACTTTTCAATACCCCAGCATCCCGTGTGGTTCCCCAATCCAGGAGCGATTTTTGAGCAAATAGCCAGGAGTAACCCCTGAGCGTCATCAGGTATCAGTTGTGGCCCAAAAACCAAACTCCCCCCACCAAAAAAAAAAAAAAAAAAAGATGCAGGACTCCACAAAGACCTAGAAGGTGTAGCACTACCCTAATCTCAATAAGACAATAGACTTCACTATTGATAAAGAGACACAAGTTTCCACCAAGAAAAGTGAGCTTGAGTGTTAGATTACACACCTTATTTTTTTACTTAAAGATCATCCCTGACTCCTTTGTTTTGTTTGTGTACAACTTGTATATACCCCGAAACAGAAATTGTCTTTCTTGTAAACCTAGGTGGGACGGGTTGAGGATAGCCTGAAATACCTGTCCTTATTGATCCATCCATTCAGTAAAAATGGTAGTCTGGCAGGCACTTGCTTTCCTTAAGAGTTAGAAGACTGCCAGACTGCATGTATTTCACCCTTAGCCTGGTTTGGATTATTTCATGCTCAACCTTGATTCCGACTTGTTCACTTGGGATTGGAGATACAGCGTGTGGGTGATTTTATACTGGAGGACTTCACCCAGGATATGTAAGAATTTCTTGAGACCAATAATACATTGAAAGCAGGCAAAGGCTTGGTCCCACATTTCAGCGTCCCATATGATCCCCCCAAGTCAGGGGCAATTTCTAAGCGCTTAGCCAGGAGTAACCCCTGAGCATCAAACGGGTGTGGCCCCAAAAACCAAAAAAACAAAACAAAACAAAAAAAAAGATAAGAGCAGAACTTTAGGTAGTGGGTCAGCTTGGCACTCAAGTCCTCAAAACAAAAGATACCATATCTCAAAACTATGTATATTTACCCAAAGGAAATAAAATCAAGCTATTGAAAGACGTGTTCATTTTAGCACATTAACAATAACCAAGACAAGGAAATAACCTAAGTGTTAATTCAAGTATGAGAGAGAAAGAAACACACACACACACACACACACACACAGATGCACACACATACATAGTAAGTAATTATTCAACCACACCAAAAAAGAAGAAAAAAACAGAAAAATCCTACATTTTGTCAGAGCATAAATGGATATTAAAGGCATTGGCTAGGTGAAACAAACCACATAAAAATAAAGACTGTGGTCTCACTTACTTGTGGAAACTTGAGAGAACATTCTAACTTACAGAAATTGAGTGGAAAAAATAACAGAGTGGGCCAAGATAGATATAGGAGAAATAGGGGGAAATTGGTATCAGGGTATAAACTCTTAGGAATATAATGGGCTTAAGAAAGCATGTGACTCTAGTTGATCACACTGCATTTTACAATGGAAACTTGCTAAGAGGCTAGAATTTAAATGCTCTTAAAAAATAAAGATAACTATGTGAAGTGATGGAGGTGTTAATTAACTAGATTAGAATGCGGGACACCTTGCGTGGTGTGCATGGATAACAAGTCACTAGACAATATGCTTTAAATATCTTGTGATTATAATTCTGTTTTACCACAAAAGAAGTGAAAAGAGATTACATTATGGAACAAGCCCTATTTCCACATTATGTTCCCATACCAGTAGCATCTAGGGCACTCACAGCAAATTAAATTGGAAATTTGTAAGGCATAAAGGTTCTCAGAGAGAGAAAACTGGTAGAGAAAGAAATTCCTAATTCAAGATAGAAACACTATTAAGGACAGTCGAGAGAAAACTGAAGGCTCTGGTAACAGCTATTATATACACTAAATACTACCTGATTCCAGGCCAAGTTAACACTAAACTGAAACTATTTCATTGGTGCCAAAACCTCATGCTATTTAAGATATATTTTTGTTATTATTTTTTTTTTGCTTTTGCTTTTGGGCTATATCCAAATATACTCGTGTTTTACTCCCAGCTCTGCCCTCAGGGATCACCCCTAGCAGAGGTCAGTGTATCATATATGTTTAGCACAGAGATGGATTCCCGATTGACAGTGTGTGCAAAGCAAGCATCTTATTTACTGTAATATTTCTCCATATTCTACCCTCTACAAAAGTACCCCCCCCACACACAATTACTATGTCAAATTATTTCAACAACCAAGTCTTTTTCTGTTTATTTTTTAAAAGGAAGGGTTTTCATAACACTCATCTGTGCTCATGGCTTACACCTGGCTCTGCTCAAGGGCCACTCTTGGCAGTGCTCACAAGGGACTGTATTTGGCGCTAGGCGTTGAATTGAGGTCATTCGCATAAAAAAGAAAAGCCTTTCTCTGGTCTTATCTCTCTGGACCAATTAGTATTTTTAAATGATCAAAACAAACATAAAAATGAGATACAAGCAGTCTCAAGAATTTCATGAATCTCATTCTGTATTTGTTTCATAGTGAATGTTAACCACATTTGGCACTCATCTGGTATCTTTGATGGAGCTTTGCTGCAGGTATTTGGAGTGCCACACAGAAGTTTAGCAAGGTAAAGGATTTAAAGTAAAGATAAAATGT
>PVKC010014176.1:0-22372 GCA_004027635.1 Crocidura indochinensis
CAGACAGGGATTTTCCCATTTCAATGTGCCCATGCAAACAAGGAACAATGCCATGTGGCATTATTGGCACATATGGGACCATAAGAACAAGTCCAACAATTCCCAGGACATGGTTCAATCATAAGCATTAAACTGAGGGATTCTTTCACCAAAATTCCTTATTGAACAGCTCATAAAGAAAAGAAAAGATAAAAATTGGGTAGAATTGTCACTGTATAAGAGAATATTTAGTGAGACTATTTCTTCTGTCAAAGAAAATACACATAAAATATTCAAAAGATATATGTGTCCATTTTATATCTTTTGAAATAGATGGAATTTTTAAATCCAATACACGACTTTGGTCTGTGATTAGGACTGTGCATTACTGAAGTTAAAAAGAGTAAATGTGGGGTACTGATGGCTGGGGTGAGAGTTAGTAGTAAAAATGAGCTTTGTAGGAGTGTGTGAAAGGGCAAAATACAAAATGGACATTCTGCATACACAAAGCATAACTTAAGAATAAGAAATACTATTGATATATACTGTGCACCCTGGGTCGCTAGCCCCAGCGCAGTTTTGAACATGTAGACTGGTAAGAAGTTGCCAGTGACTACCTTAGTGCAACCAAGCAAATTTCAGCACACTCCAAGTTAAGACCCACCATTTCTGCCCCTAAATAATTTCCTTATTTTATTTTCCTCTTTTGATTTAAAATTTGCATTATAATTCAATAAAAAGCTTTCATCTTCATAAAAATAAATATCTATCCTAGAATCCCCAAAGGTCTTCTTCGAGGGCTTCTCCAAATATTTTGGGGCATTTCTTGAATCCCTGTGGCAACAGTGTCCATGTTAGCTGTCCACTATAGCACTTGTTAGGACATACCCACTCAAAAGCAAAGTGGGGCTGGGAGCACTTAGTCAATAGAATGCAAAAGAATGCATCCTTTATATCTAGGGTAGACAGTCCGTTTTGTCACCAACAGAAAAAGCAAGATATCCTGCAAATATTGCACTGGCTGTTCCTGTTCCTTTTCTTCCTTCTTGATGAATAGAAGGGAGTGTTTCATTGTGACTGGCATGATCCCTGAATCCTTTATCCCTTTCTTTGCCTCCATCAGGATAGATACTGGCATACCTGGATGAGGGATGCAGAGGGCTTGAGTTGTACCACCATGGTGTGAGTGGGAGGGCGATCTATAAGCTCTGATGGTTGTTTCTCAACCCAGAGCTCAAGAAACTCCCTTTATAGTATGACAAGGACAGGATCAGGTCTCTTGGAGTGGTCAAACTTTAAATGTTCATCTTCTGCCACCTGAAGCACCTTGGCCACAGGCATCTCTCCAAACATCTTATTTTACATCAGTTTCCAAGAACTGGAACCCAGCCCACAGTTTGTGCAGGAGCTCTCTCCCTAATTGTAGGGGTGCATTGGGAGCTTGATGAACTGCTGTGTTACCATAGCTGTTTCCAGGTCCATGATCCAGTGGGTGTTCACTCACATAGCCCATTCCATTAGCTCCTTGGACTCATATGGTTTGTCCTGACTTCTTGGCCCCATCTTTCTGTAGAGATAAAAACTGAACCCTGGTATCAACCAGAAATATTAATGGCTGCTCCTCCACATAGATGAGTACCTTAGGTTCAGGGAGAGATTATGAACCCTGGATCCATCACTCTTGGGTGGTGAGGACTGTAACCCTTCTCTAGGGGTACTTTCATGCCCAATGTCCTTTTTTACAGTAAGCATACTATCCAAATCCAGTGGTATTTGGCCCAGATTTCTGCCTTGCATCTACTGTGGTCCCTGACTTCTGCATATCCCCGTCCTGTTCTCATGTAATGAATCTAAAGCATGGCCATCTTCTTAGTTTTCTGTCAACTTCCTACTGGTCTCTGTTACTAAAAACCATTTTTGTTTTCCCTAAAAAACTAACTTAAACTTTTTCCCTCAAAACCCTGTATCTTCTGACATCTTGTTATTGCCAGGTGCAACCTGACCTGCAAAGTACAGGTTCACTACTCCCTGATTCTCTGGGGCTGTGGAATTTATGGGATGTATATCCTAAAAGCCTCTTGGAATCTTTCCTGAAATGTCACCAGAGATGCTTTCCTGAATAATCTCTATAATTTTAGATTGATTAATGGGCTTTCAGGCAGCAACTCAGATACCTTTCAAGAGACACTAGTGGAAGTGCTCCCTACCTTCATTGGTGTGATCCCTGATGGTTCCAAAAGGAAAATATCATTCAGTTTCCACTTGGATCCTCTCCTCCATGGTGAAGAGGGCCATGAGTAACTGTTGAATGTCAAACCAATTGGGTTGATGAGTCATAAAAACTTACTTAAGAAGCCTAATCAGGTCAGATTTTCTGAAGCAGTCATATGCTGCTACTTCTAATTATCGACATTTGAGAAGAAAAAGCTATTCCCCTGGCTGTGGTGACTTCCAAGAGTAACAGCAGAATATTAGATTTACCTTTCTAATACTTACTTTGCTTTTTACACTTACAATCTTTTCTATGCTTCTCATACCTCTTTTATCTGCATTTTTTCCTGTACTTCTCCTCCCATTCACACTCTTTTATACCTTTCCTATCTAGCCTGTTTATGCTTTCCCTCCTCTAGTTCCATTCTTGTGGGCCCATTTGGGCTGCCTTCACTAGTGTAGAAGGTATTTTCCAGCATTGGAGAGCAAAGAGTACATGGAGAGGTTGGGGAAGGAGGTGGGAATGAGAGAGGATCAGAATAGGGAGGTGGCAGGAACTCAGTTTTCTCAAGGTGTGAGAGGACAAGGATGGGTATTTATAGTTCAGAGAAATTTATAATCTGAGCAATTTCAAATAGAGTATCAGTTTGAGGCAATTTCTCTTTTATTTTATGTTGTGGCTAAGATATATATGTATATATATGAGTGTGTGTAAATGTATATTTATATATGCTTCTTCATAGATTATTATTTCTTTGGTGCTCAATGCTTATCTCTCATTACCAACATAGGTAAGGTATTTGTTGTTATTTGAAAGAACTTAAAATATTTCCTATGAACCATTAGACAGAATGCTTTCTACATGTAGATTTGAGCCAATACTCATCAAATTCCAATGTGTCCTTGTTTTATCATGAGCTGATATTTCACTAAGCATAACATCTAAAGTTCTAATCTTTTGATTGCTATGTAAGGTTTAATTACAAAATATAATCATGAAATGATGATGTTTTTTAAATTTTTTTTTATTTTAAAATTTTTTTTGGTCACACCCAGCAGTGCTCAGGGGTTATTCCTGGCTCCATGCTCAGAAATTGCTCCTGGCAGGCACGGGGGACCATATGGGGCACCGGGATTTGAACCGATGACCTTTTGCATGAAAGGCAATGCCTTACCTCCATGCTATCTCCCAGGCCCCAAATGTTTTAATTGTAAACACATTTTAAATTCATAAAATAAATTTATTTTTATATAATTACTTTATTTTAGCACAATATTTACAAAATTGCTAGTTATCAGCCACAGAATATACACCATCATTCACCAATGAACTCCCATCACCAATATTCACAGTTTCTATCCACCATCCAACCTTGCCTGTCTCTGTGGTAGGTATTTTGATTTTTTCCTTTCTCTTTTCTTCACTTTTATTTGTAACACTACAGTTTACACTATTGTTAATGAAGGGATAGAATGCATATCACTTTATACCCTTTAGCACAAAGTTCTTGTCCAAAGTGATCATTCCCAACTCTCATTGTCATCATGGACCCTTCTTTACCTTACCAAAAAGCACTTAAGTGTCAAGTTTGCTACCATGCGATGGTCCACCTGGCACTCAACTCTTCTTTCTGGGTATTATTACCACATTATCTTTAATTTCTCTTAAGTGAGTGAGATGAGTGTGATTGTTCTCTGTCTATCATTTTCCCTCTGATTCACTTCACTCAGCATAATAATCTACATAGACATCCATATCTAAACTAATTTCATGACTTCATTTTTTCCTAACATCATTGTAGCATTCCATTGTGCAGATGTATCACATTTTATTTAACCACTCATCTGTTCTAGGGCACTTGAATTTTTTCTAAATTCTGCCTATTGTAAATAGTGGTGCAACAAAAATAAAATGCACAAGGATAGTTTACATGGTGTTTTGGGGTTTCTAGTGTATGATCCCAAGATTGTTATTGCTGAATCATATGGGAGCTCAATTATTTTTGAATACTGTTTTCCAATAGGTCAGACTAGTCAAATTCCAACTTGTCTTCCAATTTGCATCAGTAAACGAGAGTTCTCTTTTTCCCCACGTTTGCGCAGCCAATCATTATTTTTGTTCTTTGTGATATGTGCAAGTCTCTGTGGTGTGAGATGATATCTCATTGTTATTTATATTGGCATCTCCCTGATGATTAGTTAAGTGGAGCATTTTCTCCTGTGCTTATTGGCCATTTGTATTTCTTCTATAAGGGAATGTCAGTTCACTTATTTTCTCCATTTAAAAAAAATTATTGAGACCATTGTGAATTACAAGTCTTTCATAGTTGTATTTCAGGCATATAGTGACAGTGACTTAGGATCATTCCCACGATGAGTGTTGACTCCCTCCATCAGATACTTTCCCCATTTTTTGATGGATTTAGATATTCTTTTTTCTCGACAAGTTCTACCAGTGACTTGTATATCTTACATATTTACCTCATATCAGATGTTTCTCTCATTTCATGGGTAGTTTTTGTATCCTAGCCACTTTTTCTGTTTAAGTGCAGAAGTTCCTAATTTTAAGGTATTCTCATTTGTTTATCTATACTTCCACTTTCTTGGACAATGCTTATTCCTCCTTGAATAGTCTCTAGTTTCAATGTTATAGAGAGTATTGTCTATGTTTTTCTTTATGTTCCTTAAATTTTCTGGTCTGATATTAAGGTCTTTAATCCATTTTTATTTCATCTTGTCCATGGTGTTAAAGAGAAATCAAGTTGACTTTTTCCATGTAGTTGACCAATTATCAAACAGCACTTGTTGAAGAGGTTTTCCTTGCATACTGTATTTCCTGCCTCTTTATCAAAGATTAATTTATCATATGCCTACTAGGTTCAGGTTCAGAGTATTCAAGGTTATTAGACTAATCTGAAATATGTCTGTATTTCACTACCATGTTGACTTAATGACTACTCTTCATACTACAGTTTAAGTTTGGAGGAAGTGATGCTTTCTATATTATGTTGCTAAAGTTTGCTTTAGCTACTAATGCACATTTGTTGTTCCAAATGAATGTCAGGAGTGTTGTATTCACTTCTTTGAAATATGTCATGGTATCCTTATAGGAAATGCATTAAATCTGTATGATGCTTTAGGAAGTATTGCCTTTTTAGTGATAATAATCCTCCCATCCATGGTCAGGATATATGCCTCCATTTCCTTTTTCCTCTTTTATTAAGAAATAAAAGCAATAATTGCACCACTGTTTTTGGCCTGGAGGTTTACTTCTGATAAATTTGTTATAAATATTAATGATTTTTAATTTATGTAATTGCCCTTTATGATCTTGCTGCTTTCAATATTGTATCTCTATCTAATGATGCGATTTCATCATTGTGACTACGATGTGTCTTTCATTTCTTAGAGCAAAATTTTGTAATTTTCTTTTGAGTATTTTATCTATTTTGTTAAAATAGATCCAAGGTACTTGATTTTTGAGGCACAATTGTGAGTGGTATTATATTTAAATATTCTTTCTTCTCCTTATTTATTTGTATATAGAAAAACCATTGACTTTGGGATATTAATTTTGTAGCTTACAAATTAAATATACAAATTTACTGCTTATACAAGCTTTTTGTTGGGTCTTTATGACGTTCTAAATATTGTATCATTACATCTTCGAACAATGAGAAGTTGATGCCTTTGATTTTTTTCTTGATTGATTGCTATGGAAATTAATTCAAATATTATACTTGAAGTGTTAAGAGGGGGCAGTGTTGTTATGTGCCAAATATTACAGGAATTTTTAGTTTTCTCCCATTAGTTTTTAGTTTTTCTCCCATTTGCCATGGGCTTGTGAAAAGTCCTTGACTATACGGAGAAAGGTCTTACAATTCCCTTTCTGTTGAAAAAAAATTTTTTATTATAAACCTGTTTTTGACATTGTCAAATGCCTTCTGTGAATCTCTGATAATGTAATGTTCATATATATTTCCTTTTTCTTTTTATTAATATGGTGTATTTTATACATTGCATTGTGCATGTTATACCATTCTTGCATCTCTAGAATTAATTCTACTTGGTCATGGTGTGTGTCTTTCTTGATGAACTTTTGTAATCTATTTGATAGTATTTGGTTGACAATCTTTGTATCTATATTAAATAGTATATTTGTCTGTAGTTCTCTTTTTTGTGGTTTTCCTTTCTGCTTTTGATATTAGGGTGATGTCCTAATAAGTCTATTTGGAGTTTTGTTCAGTCTGCCTTACTTAAATAGATACTTAATTTATTTTTTTAAGGTTGATTTTGAGTCTAATATTTCTGCACTGTGCATCCTTCATTCAAACCTGAAAGGAAGAGTGTTTAGGTGATATATCCTTGGTTAAGCATTCATTTATTAAGGTTGCCACTACATTCCATCACTGACTTTGGCCTGGAGGAGTACTTGTGAAAAGTTTGATGTAAATCTTAAGAATCCTTAATTTATGTAATTTCCCTTTATGATCTTGCTGCTTTCAATATTCTGTCTCTATCTTTGCTTTTCATCATTGTGACTAAGATATGCTTCTAGTGTTTTTCTTTGGGTCTTTTTAGCTATGTACTTTAGGATATTGGACTGTGATTGCATACATTCTTCAGCTCTGGAAACTTCTCAGCAATATTGTCCTTGACTGTTCATTCTTCATGGTGATGTTTATCCTATGTCTCTGTGACTCAAATGGTATTTCTATTAAATTTATTCCAGAGATCTATTGCCTGTTCACTGATATAGAGAATACTTTCCATTTTTATTCATTAATTTTAATCAGCTATTACAGCTTCTTCTGTTGTATAAAGGTGTTCTTCAGCTCATGTTTCATTTTTATTTCACTTTTTCAGTTCTCAATAGCTGTTATTGGTGAGACTTTCCAGTGGATTTTTTTATTTTGCCCACCAAGTTTTTCAGTTATGTTATTTCTGTTAGAAGTGTTTTCATTCCTATTCTTATATCCTCTTGGTTTATTCAGTTGCTCCATGATTTATTAGTTTTTGAAACATCCTCCATACTTGCTCTCTAAAGACCTTATATAGGTGGCCAATACCTGACTTCGGAGCTACTATCTTCATTTTCTAAACATAGTGAGGTTCTGCTTTGTTTTTCTCATTTTACCTTTGCAGAATGGTATTTTTAATGTACTCTGATGGGTTTCATTGACTAAAACACATGCACAGCCATGCAGTAGAGAGACATCATTCTTCTCATTGAGCTGATCTGAGTTGGTCTCTTCACATGGGTGGGGCTTGGTTCTCCTCACAGACCTTATGGGAAAAAAAAAGCTACTATTGATGATTTTTATCCTCTAAGATCTAAAAATAATCAAATAAAAGATCTAAAAAGATACTTAGATCTTTTTAAGATCCTCTAATATCCTTTAAGATCTGCTAAGATCTAAAAAAAGATACTCTAAGATCTAAAAAAAAGCTATTACTTTTTATTTTTATCTGCCTTCACATCCTCTAAGATTCAAATTTTACTTTCAAAGTACAAGCACTTTTTTTATCACCAATATGATTCAAAGAGAATCTTTCTATTGTTTTCATTGATAATGAAAGCATTTCAAAGGTTTTATTATTAAAAATAATGTACTCTTCAGTTATAATGCTTACCAAACTCATCTGTTTTTTATTAACAATACTTTAAAGACCAGAGTTGTTATTGAGAATCATTTTCTGAAATTTTGTCATGCAATGTTTCATATAATTTCCAATTTGGTTATAATAGTGAAAAAGAACACGAATATTTCAAATGTCTTTGACTGAGATACTGTAACACAAACCAAAATAAATTTTGAAATAATGTTTAGGTCACACCCAATAGTGCTGAGTGTCTACTTTTAACTCAATGTTTAGAGATAGTTCCAGGAGTAACTCAGGGAATCATGCTGAGCTGTTCTCATACTATTTATGCAGACAATTCACTTGAGCTCACGGAGTCCTCTGGCCCAATACAAAATCAAAATATTCTGATTTGTTCATAGGTATTTGTTGTTGTTGTTTTACTTGGGGCCACACTGTATTGTGCTCGGGGCTTATTATTGACACTTTGATATGATACTTTATAGGGATCAGAAAAACATGGGGTTCTAGGAATCAAACTTAGGTCAGCTATGAAAAACTGTGAGGACCCAGAACTAAAGTAGGGGACCATCAACAAGTAAGCAAAGCTCAAAGGTGAGCATTTCAGAAGTTTGGTAATCAGGGTAATAATGAAGCAGATTAATTCTAAAGAATAGTACATTCAAACCCTAAGATTTTAATGTGCAATTGAGGATTAAAAATTTAAGAGGAACCCCTGAGCACTGCCGGGTGTGACCCAAAAACCAAAAAAAAAAAAAAAAATAAGAGGAAGCATTTCAGCAACTATTCTAGGTTAGTAGCAGATTAGCACTCACTGTTCTTATAAAAAACTTAAATTGAAGAAATAGAAGAAAATCATTTTAGAATTAAAAAAGGTCCTTAGACAATAGCTTATGTACCTATATCAGTGTTGTCCCTTTACAGACTTAATTTATTTACTTTTAAATTCATCATAATCAGGAGAAGAGAAATCTCAAAAAATAAAGAATAATCATACAGTAGTGAAGAGAGAGAGAGAGTACATATATCTTTCCCCTCGATGCTTCTAAGAATAAATATTCATATAGATGTAAGAGGTATCAATAAACCAAGAATACTCATCCTGAATGTGTAATTAAAAGAAAAACACTCAGTGATCTAGCAAATGCCAAGACCAGTGTGTCAATAACATCAAAATAACACTGGCTTCAACTTGTTACCTCAAACCATTCTAGTAATTTTATCTAGCCTAGGAGTAGTACACAATGATGTCTGTAAATGATGTTGTTAAAGTCAGCTCCCAAGATTTAGAAGTCACTGATAAAGTGATATCCTGGGTGAGTAGAGAATTCACAAATAATAATCCACCAGCTACTTTGCAAAAGTAACTCAGTTTAATGTAGGCAGGAAATGAGTATTTGTATAAGAGCAGATCAGGGTGTAGACTCTGTGTCAGCCAATCAGGTAGGATGTGAGAAGGGATTAAAACAAGGCCTGTGCTTCTGTATTTAGGGAAAACAGCTTAAGGAGATTAGGGAAAGCAGGGTTTGTGCTTTGGGTGTTAAAACAGACTGTGTGCTTAAGATGATTAGCTACATCTCCCCCTTTTCTGTTTGTTAAACAGGATGGTTTGTTAAGCACAAAAGTAGATAGTCATGCTACATAGTCTTCTTCTAGAGGTGGGAACTTCAGATCAGAGTTTATAGCAAAGTGTTAAAAGTGGCTATTATTTTTCATAGGCACAGGAATAAGTAAGATGAAAACTTTGAACCTATATTAGATTTAGATCAAGGTGGCATATCCAGGAAATATTTTATCAAATCATTTCAACTTCAGGTTTCTTGACAGCCTGTAGTTTGCCTAATCCCAGGGGGTTCTTCATCTAGGTCCCAGGGAAAGTAAAAGGTACATGACATTTTCTACATGATACTTGATACATGACACCTTGGCACAACTTTTAAATCAGGACATGCTTCACAATACACTGAAAATGATTCAAGAGCAAGGAAAGTCTCTTCAACAAGTGGTGTTGGCACAACTTGCTAGCCACTTGCAAAAAATGAACTTTGAGCCCCAGCTAATATCATGTATGCAGGTAAAATCCAAATGGATTAAAGACCTTGATATCAGACCTGATACAATAAAGTATATAGAACAACACATAGGTAAAGCACTTCATGACATTGAGATTAAAGGCATCTTCAATGAGGAAACTTCAAGTGGAACCAGAGATCAACAGATGGGAATATATTAAGCTGAGAAGCTTCGGCATCTCGTAGGAAATAGTGCCCAGGATACAAGAGTCACCCATTGAGTGGGAGAAACTATTCACCCAATAATGATCACATAAGGAGCTAATATCCAAAATATACAAGGCACTGACAGAACTTTACAAGAAAAATCATTTAATCCCATTTAAAATGGGGAGAAGAAATGGATAGACAATTTTCCAAAAAAGAAATACAAATGCCTGAAAGGCACATGAGAAAATGGTCCACATCACTAATCATCAGGGAGATGCTAATGAAAACAACTATGAGTTACCACCTTACACCAGAGAATGGCACACATCACAAAGAATAAGAACAATTAGTTCTGGTGGGGAGAGAAAGGAACTCTTTTTCACTGCTGGTGGGAATGCCATCTAGTCAAACCTTTACAGAAAGCAATATGGAGATTCCTCCAAAACCTGGAAATTGAGCTCCCATACGAACCAGGTATACCACTCCTAGGGATAAACCCTAGGAACACAAAAATACGAAACAAAAAAATCCCTTCCTTACACCTCTATTCATTGCAGCACTATTTACCATAGCAAGACTGTGAAAACAATCAAGATGTCCTTCAACAGATGAATGGCTAATGAAACTGTGGTACATATACACAATGGAATACTATGCAGCCATCAGGAGATATGAAGTCATGGAATTTTCCTATATATGGATGTACATGGAATCTATTATGCTTAGTGAAATAAGTCAGAGGGAGAGAGAAAGAAGCAGAATGGTCTCACTCATTTATGAATTTTAAGAAAAATGAAAGACATTCTTGCAATAATTTTCAGAGACTAAAGAGAGGAGGGCTGAAACTTCCAGCTCACTTCATGAAGCTCACCACAAAGAGTGATGAATGTAGTTAGAGAAATAACTACATTGAGAACTATCCTAACAATGAGACTAAATGAGGGAAGTAGGAAGCCTGTCTAGATTATAGGCTATGGTGGGGTAGGGAGGAGGGAGATTTGGGACATTGGTGATGGGAATGTTGCACTGCTGAAGGGGGGTGTTCTTTACATGACTGAAACCCAACCATAATCATGTTTGTAAGCAAGGTGTTTAAATAAAGATATTAAAAACCACAAAAAATGCCCTGGCATGGACTTACTCCAAAGAGGGTTCTCTTAAAAACCAGACAAACTTAGCAACAGCAACTTGCTTGCATGGCAGGGCTGTCCACGTTGCCCGCTGATGGTGAGGTGAAACTAGAGGATGCTCAACATCACAGAAGCACAGAAACCAAAATTTTTAACTTCAGAAACCTGACACCAACAACAGCGAATCTGTGAAAAATTTTTACCAGTACCACAGAGTACCAACACTCAGGTATTGGATAGCTTAGTGTGCCAGGAGCCCTGAGTAGATATTATGCCACAAAATTGCAGGGGTAAGATCTTCTTGTATTTAGGCCAAGGTTTTTCCCTTCATTTCTTCCATATTTTTCTGGGCCTATGAAAATAACAATTGCCACCCACACTGTTTTTCTGTATATTTTTAAATTCTCATCCTTTAAAAAAAACGAGCTTACTAAACTTTCTGCTAGTGCTTTAATAAATTTATTGGTGAGCCAATAATTTTCAAAAATGTACTTGCCACTGAACATTTTCTTTTCTTTCTCTCTCATCTCTTTAGTTTTTATTTCAATTTTCTATTTTTTAAATCATGCTACTTTCAGTCTTTCTGAAACAATTCTATTATGATCAATTATGTCAACTATCTGATGCATTTTCTTTTTTTTTTCTTTTTGGTTTTTGGGCCACACCCGGTGACGCTCAGGGGTTACTCCTGGCTATATTCGCTCAGAAGTTGCTCCTGACAGGCACAGGGGATCATATGGGGAACCGGGGGATCGAACCACGGTCTGTCCTAGGTTAGTGCAGGCAAGAGAGGCACCTTACCTCCAGCAGCACCACCTGGCCCTGCATTTTCTTCAATAAATAAAAATAAAAAGGAAAGTAGCAGTCTTTCAGGGACTAATTATTTTAGTCACCTTGTGCTTTTCAGACAGATGCAGGAGGTAAAATCCCACCTATTCCTTCCAGGTCATATGGTATATAGCTTACAAGGCTCACCTATGGGGTCAGTGTTATAATGAGATGACAGAAACCTCTGCACCTTTGCCAAACACGCCTTTATATTTATTGCCATGAATCTCAAGTGTTAACAGTGGATTTTCTGCTTCCATTAACTTAGCAGTAAGGTTATTAGAGGATTTGCAGAGTTGTGGGGAGTAAAAAAATAAGTACTGGAAAATGTGGTGCTTTGCTTCTCAAAGTTAAAAGTTAGCACAGAAATAATAATTATTTCTCCTACATGATCCCTTTCTATCACACCCACATGACTGGTGATTCCCTAGTTTGACTGCTTCTTTCCAAGAGTAGGCCAACAGTGCCTAATGGGATCTGCCCCTTTATACCAGATCTTATTTGTACGGGCCCTGGGCTGGTGTTACGGTGTTAGGGTCCGAGTAGATCACCCAATCAATTCTGAGAGTCAAAGACCATCTCTGATCATGTAAAATGCAAAAGGAGTTTATTTTGCTAGCAATGCCCAAGTCTCATCCAACTAGTGGAATATGACAAGGATCCCAAGTGAAACTAACAATCAGTTTATATAGGGTTAACAGGCTTTTGCAGGTTAAGCATTTCATTGGTGAATACAAACAGTTTAACATCCACTGTAAACATGATTGATTAAATTTTATTTTCACTCCTGTATCAATCCTTTACACAGATATCTCACAGATGATGTCCTAATTTCTGCCCCCTCCTTATCTGGTCTAATACTGTTTGGGCTGAAAAACAGAATGGTATTCATAACAAGAAGGGCTTGACCAGTCTACAGTACAAAATGACATTTAATTTCCTTAGAATTAGCCCAAGAATCAGAGATGGAGCGTTTTCTGAGAAGAAAATGGGAAAAGGTGAATAAACTTACAAGCTTCTACAGGCTTATTGTGGCTGGCTATAGCTTCAGAGTCTTTTGGTCTGAAGATCTAACAATGGTTATATTATCAGGGCCAGGGACATTCAAGATAGAACTTTCTGCAGTAGCAGGTTAGTGAATCTATTGATTGCAGCTCTATTGTACTTGCTGGAGTTTGGGCACTAGAGGGAATATCACCTGATTTTGTTACATCTGCGACTAGTGCTATACTAATTTCCCAAGACAGGATGATTGGGCAGTGGTCTTGAGAAGACAGATACAGGAGAATCCTTTAGTTTCTTGAACATAACCTAGTTTGTTGCAGTTAAATATTTGACATGAACCTGTAAAGCCTGAGGCTAGCCTCTTTTTCAGTTACTAAAGACAGAATTATCAATCATGCAGCAATCAGTCTCTAGCTTAGTGGTTCCCCTTGCCACAACTCAAACAAAGTTAAGATAATGAGCAGTATTAGAAGGTGCTCTGTGTTCCCTGAGAAAATAACCTGCCCCACCCCAATTATCCAGAGTTCACCTCCAAGTTAAATATACCTCAGCAGAATTAATGTATGCCTGATGTTTGACTGAACCAAAATTTTGACACACTCTTACATACCCTATAACATTCTTTCTCTCTCTGATAGGGAGCAAGATGTCCTGGCAATCTTCATTAGTATTCTCAAGTACTAATTGCCTTATTAGGTGCTGCTGTGTTTCTTTACCTTTAGTCTGCATCTGGATAACATCTCTAAATTTTCTCATAAATTCTGAGTATGGTTCAAAAACTCCCTGGAATATCCTTTATAGTTACCCTTAAATTTGGCATCAGCATCAATTTTTACCAAGTCCATAATGCTATCTCACAGATGTATGCCAAATTATCATGAAATAGGGCAGCTTACTTTATCTGCATCAGCATACTTTCCTTCCTGGATTAACATCTCATAAGTCATCTGAACTGAAATTCTCCTACCAGAATGACTTGGTTGTTGGAGTTTAGTCTTAAACATCCACTGCCAAAATTGCAAAGGGCTCAAACAAGTCCTCATTATTGTATGAAAATCCTGAGGAGTCCAAACCACACAGCCACTCCAGCCAGTAAGAAACTCAACACAATTTGGGAATATTGGTCCATAGGAGGTGAAGGCCTTTTAGAATCAGCTGATTTAGACCATGTACAAGCTCTCATAAAATGGAAGCTGAATATTTTTCTGTTGTGTATCAGAAGAGTGGCTGAATTCATTAGGCCTAAAAGTTTTTTCAAAGCTGATTTCAACCTCTAATACTGAAAGGTCAGTAGCCTCTTTATTATGGGTCTCTCCTTAACCTAAGGAGCTAGATCTAGCAGATGGTGATTTCTCTAGTTTAAATTCAGTAGTGATTGTTTAATTATTGGCCCTGGAAAGCTTCTATTTCAATAATGCATCACCAGTAAAAGGTGCCTTTACTCTCTAATATACAAGATATTTCATAGAGCTTGCTACTCACAATCCCAATGAGGATTTTTATATTCCAAAGAGATATGCATGTAGATGCACCAAAATAAATTCAAAAGAAACATCAGGCCACCAAGCATATATATCACCACCCCAATAAGAAATATACTGAAAGCTATAGCAACATCAGTCAAAACTTGTATAGCTTTGACCACCCAGAGAATTCTAGCCCTAAACCACCAAGGGACTATATTCCCGACCATGAGAGGATTTTTTATTCACTGTCCTTAAGGTCATCTCAAGTCTTTGTTCAGTGTTCTGGTTGAGGCACCAGTTATAAATGATGTTGGTGAAGGCAGATCCCAAGATGTAGAAAGTCAATATTGAGGTCAGATCCCAGATGAATGAAGTACTCACAAACAAGCATCCACTTTTGGAGAGTAACTCAATTTATTGTAGGTGGAAAGTGAATATTTATATTAGGACAGAGAAGGGTATGGAATCTGTATCAGCCAATCAGAAAGGATGTGTTAAAACAAGGTTTGTGCTTAAGTTAATCAGCTATAAAGGTCAAGCCTGCAAAGTATTAAATGTGAACAGCTAGTGTTAAAAATTGGCACTTTGCAGTCCTATATGGCTGCAGAAGCTATTTGCTTATGAGTGCAACAGCTGTTGCAACAATGAAATTCATACTTAAAAATCCGAGGTGTATAACTGTCAAAATATGTTGAAGAAAATAAGTGTCCCTTAAGGCAAGATCCTAATAAAACTCTTTAACTGGGTATGCTGTTTTTATGAGTTCTATACTCATACACTTGATATGAAAATTCACTCTGGCCATCTGGGTGGGACAGTGACCCTTGGGTGGGTTTTCTGCATTTGGTGCACTTTGATATTTTACTCCTCCCAGAGAAAGACAATTTTCAGATTTTAACCTTAGCTTCCTCTTTCCTCACACATTCCCTTTAAAATGTAAAACCCACCCTTAGGCTTAGTTAGAATTAGATAATTATTTTCTGCTATCTTCCCTCCTTCATATGATTAATTATTCCTGAACAATAAATGTTTAGAAATATATGACAATAAATATTATATGATTATAATATACATGGATTATTGCCATGAGGCTGGGAATTCTCTGACTCCATGCCTTTCTCTATTATGTCTGTCTTATTTTTTTAATCTCACAATGTCCCTGCCTCAGGTCCCTTCACTCAAGGCAGGAGAAAGAGTGATAAATTTCCTATGAGTAGGAAACATATTCAATTCTTTTTTGAACTCTGGCTTAATTCCTTCTTAATATCATTAATTCAAATATTGTCAAAATATTATATATACTATGTACCTTTAAATTTATCTTAGCAATTAATGTTCTCCAAGCATGTTGCCCTTTATTAATAAATACCTTTTATTTTGAAAATAAAATGAACCTTATTGTTTATGCCAAGGAATATAATTTAAAAATATTGAAATCATTTATATGTAATTAAAGAGCAATTATTTCTCACCTTATTCTCTTATTACAGGTAAATTAGTAAAACATTAGCTATGATTAACTTAAAATTTTTCTCTTTCTATGTATAATGTTTATTATTGACATCACTGTAATATTTTGAAATTTTATAATTAACCTCTGATATTTTTAGAAATTTGATTATGAGAATAGGGTCTCCTGTATTTTAAAGGTAAATTTAAGTAATTTGTAGTTTAAATTTTCTCAGTAGAGAATTTTGAAAGCAATTGTAAGTGAAAATGGGTTTATATGTGTTTTATTTAACAACAAAACTATAATCATATTCTTTTAAGCATGATCAGCATGCAAGAATTTCCAAGGTAATGAATGCATTTCAGAAGATTATATTTTTCCAAATTGAAAATAGTTTAATGATGGCTGAAACAATTTGTTATGGCATTCAAGGCATTATGATTGGTATTGTCCAAGTAATTATGAGGCAGAATTTAGCTGTGACAAAGAGTGGGTATTTTTTGAGCCATACCCAGTGGTGATTAGGGATTACTCCTGTCTATGCACTCAGAAATTGCTCCTGGTTTGGGGGACCATATGGGACACCGGGGATCGAACTACTCTCTGTCCTAGGTTAGGCATGCAAGGCAGACATTTATGGGTTGCACCACAACTCCAGCCCCAAGAGTGGGTATTTTAAAGAGTATTAACTTTTATTTTTCTTGGCAGTAGGATTCTATAGACGAATATTGTGGGACCCTAGGTCTGAACAGGAGGGATACCATTTTTGTAACAGGAATTCATGTTGTAAACCTCTTAGGCTTCTTTTTTACAAACCTTAGTTTCCATTAACATCACCCTGAAATATCTGGCCATACCAGGTAGAATATTTGGAAAGGATGCAGGAGTCATAGGAAGGTACTTTAGACAACAGTCAATCATTTAAAAGATCAAAAATGATAGAACCTTCTTATACTCTCCCTCTATAAATTGACTTGTGACTCTGGGTGCAATCACCTCCTATGGGAGTTGCTACTGGCTGGTCTGTTTGGGCTTGTAACTGATGCAATAAGTCATGCTTTGCTTTATTTCACTTATATAGTCTCATTATTTGTTTCTAGACCCTAACAATATTTCTCTCATTTTGGAAACAGATAAAAATGTAAACAAGATATCATGGTTAACCAAAATAAATGATCAGTGCCAATAGATATTTTAAAGAACATTAGGTAGTATTTTGTGAAAGATTTATTGATTGTTGCTATTGTGAATGTATTGGTTAAAGGAGTGTATTTTTGAAGGATAATATAAGCATCTTGAGAAAAAGAAATATATTATTAAATAAAAATTGGGCCAATAAAAGATTCAAAGACTAAATATTAGAAATTCTGGAAACAAAAAGAATTAAAACATAAATCATCTTATCATATGAGACTTAGCGAAAGCAGAACTTAAAAATAGCTTCATAGAAATATAGGTTTTGATTAAAAGACAAGAACAAGGAAAATAAATATTTAATGTAAACTTAAGTGCTTAGAAAAATATAAAGGAGAGATTAATAAAAATAAATAATGATATATAAATTTCCTATAAATGTACAAATTATAATCATATAATTTTATTTAATAAAATTACATTATAAATAAATTCAATTTATAATACAAACAATAAATTAGATGAAAATTTTGCTCTTTTAAAGAATAAACAAGATCAACATGCCTCTAAGTAGCTACATAGTGAAAATTCTAGGGTATAGAATCATAAATTACATAAATAATATAATAAGATCTTATAATATCACAGAAATATATCAATGATCACAAGAGATTTCTGTGAACAATTTATCACTAAGTGGTATCTAAAAATCATATATAGTACTTTTAAAATCATAGCAGTTTTCAAAACTGTAATTACAGAAAGCTCCAGTAGACCATTTACTAGTTTAGAAATGAAAAGATAATCAAATATCACCAGAAAGAATGTCCAGGTTCTAGTGATTTTCCTGAAGATATAACAAATCATCAACAAAAAACTAAATATCTTATCTTCTAGATATCTTCCAATAACTGAAGAAAAGAGTTTTTCAACCAGTTTTTTTCTATAAAGGTAATATCCAGATTCCACACCAAAAATATCACCTCCCCCAATAATAAAGGGAGAAAACTTCAGACCCCTTTCTCTGATAAACAAAGATGCAAAGAGCTTTAAGACAACATCTTAGAAAATTTAATGCGACAGTAACTTAAAAGGATAGTTTACAACTAAGTGGGATTTCTTCCATGGGTTCAGGAAGGAATCAAAATGTAATTAATGTAATGTGATTTATATAATGAACCTCCTCAACAAAATGAAAAATATAAGTTATTTGATTAAATCAATAAATTCATAAAAAACATCTTTACAAATTGCATTGTCATTGCAGCTGAATATTGAATAAAATAAAACAGCATAAACCCCAGATAAATTCACTTATCTGTGCTGTATAGAAAACTGAATGAGAAAATGTATTTTATTTTTTATTTTGTTTGTTTTTTGGGTCATACCTGGCAGCTTTCAGGGGTTAATCCCGGATCTATGCTCAGAAATCGCTTCTGACAGGCTTGGGGGACATTATGGGATGCCGGGGTTTGAATCACCTACCTTCTGCACACAAGGCAAATGCCTTACCCCCATGCTATTTCTCTGGCCCCAAGAAAATTTACTTTAGCAAAGATGGGTTACTAGGTCACCCTTAACCTCAAATTATAGGAAGAAAAGGACAAAAATGTTGGTTAGCAGTTGTTTTTAAGTATTTTTTTTGGGGGGTATATATATTTAAGAGTGTAATTTCCTCCTCATGCACATATCTCTTGAGCATTATGAATTGACCTTTCTGTCTCTCATTTTTGAGCCTGAAGTCTGTGTCATCTTATATTAGTATGGCCATCAAAGCTATTTTAAAAGAGTTGTTTGCCTGAAAGTTTGTCTTCCACCATTGATTTTGAGTCTGTTTTTGTTCTGATTATTCACACATGTTTCTTGCAGACAGAAAAATGCTGAATTTGTTATTTTGATCAATGTTTCCACTCTATGTCTCTTAACTGATGCATTCAGTCCATTTCTTGAGAGAGATGATTTAATGGGATGTTGTGCCATCTTTTGGTAGTAATTGGATGTGTTTATGGTGTCTGTCTTTCCTTAATGTATACCCTACAGTTCTTCTAATGTTCATTTTGTGTCTGTAAAGTTCCTGAACGGTTACTTGTACCCAAGAAGCTGTGTATTCTTCTTTTCAACCTGAATTAAAGTCTGGCTGGGTGAAGTATTCATGGTGAGGCATTCATTTCATCAAGTTTATTCAGTTTATACTACCATGCCCTTTGGGCCTGGAGAGTTGCTTCTGATAAATATATGCTGTGAGTCTTAAGTATGTTTCTCTGTGTGTAATTTTCCTTTTATGATTTTGATGCTTTCAGTATTATATTTATGCTTTTCACCATTGTGACTAGGATGTACCTTAGAGCATCCAGTATGTGGGTGCATGTACTCTTCAGTCTGGGAACTTATCTGCAATGAGGTCTTTCACTGTTTCTTCTTCATAGGTTTTCTTCCTGTCCCTTTGGGACTCCATTGATATTTATGCCATTTCTATTTAATTTATCCCAAAAGTTTATTTTCATCTCTTTGATGATTTTAAGGACTTTTTTTCCCTATCTTCTGTCCATGGATTTTAATGCTATTTTCCAACCTCTGTTGTATGGAGGCATTTATTCAAGTCTTCTTCCAGATCACTGATTCTTTACTCAGCAGCTGTTACTCTAGTTTGCATTGAGTTTTTAATTTTTTCTACCAATCTTTTTTATTCAAACAGAAAACTTCTGTTTGAAGTTTTCTCATTTCTTCTCTCATATAATCTTGCATCTGTCTATTTCAATGTTTCTTTGAGTTCTTTGAACATCCTCCATGTTTCCTCTCTAAAGCTCTAATCAGAGAGGCTATATGGATGGTTGATGTTGTTTGTGTTCTCAGAACTACCATATTAATTCACCAAGTGTGGTGTGGTTCTGTTTTGTCTTCACATTGTGATCTTTGCAGTTTTCATACATTGTGGTGGGCCTCATTGACTTATAGAAATGTGCAGCTATGAGGCACTGTGGAGCAGATCCACTCTTCTCTTGGTGTACTAACATGAGTTCACAATGGCTATTTTGATTTCAAAAGCTTATCACCACGATATCTGTTGGTCTCTGGGCTTGCTTGTTTCAAGTCCGCTTTTTTTCTGGGTGCAGGAACCTTAGCCAAAATGCAGTCTGGTCCTGAGGCACTGATTGTGTTGCCTGGGAACATAACTAAATTTGGGCAAAAAAACCCCCAAAAAACAAAACAAACAAAAAAAACATTGCAAGTAGAGTGGCTCCCTGTCTCAATGTCACTGCTGTCCATATTGTAACTCACATACCATTTCATAGGCATGCTATTGCCCATATGGCCAAATCAGCTGGCCCTCCTTCACTTAGCCATGCCTTTGCTGACTCCCCCAGCGATATATCTGTGTTCTGCAGGGTTGGCTGTGCAGGCGGGCATGCACCAAACTTTAGCACTCCCAGCCTCAATGAGGGACCAAGTCAGGATGCCATTTACTGACAAACACCTCTCTCTAGGGACACTACTGCATAGCTGTTTCTAGTATTGCTACTGTTGTTTAAGATGGTCACTGCCAACAGATTTTCTCCAGCAATTTCACTAGGATCTTAATATTTTATTTAGTAACCAGCTGTCATTTAGTCTCTAAATGTATGATGCCCCATTGCAAAGTATGGGGGCTTGGAGATTTCATGCTCGGGGTAGCATGAGGACATACTTCTCATTGTCTCCAAGTTCTTCCTCATTGTTGCTAATGCAGCTATTAGTGACGCTGCAATCTCTCCATCGTTTTTGTATGTCTGATTATTTTTATTCCTTTTACAGAAAATACTATTCATCATGATGTAGGCCTTTTAAATTTTGTTTCCTATGTGCCCATACTAACTGTTCCAATCTCTAACTAATCTGCTAGCTTTGAAAATTTACATTAAAACTCAGGGACTCTGAAGAAGCTAGATGATTCACCACCTAAATTTTATTTATTTTTCTAGGAATTTTATTTATTTTTTCTGGTCCTTTTACTAAAGAAGTTATCACTTTGGAAATGTATTATTCTTTGCACAAGTCATTAACAACCACAGAGACCTACACTTGATTTAACTGTGAACAATATCAATTAATCATGTCTAGTTCCAGGAAATCTAACTTGGGTTAAAAGTGGTCTGAGGTCCTCAACAAGGAGCTGTTATTATTTGTATAACCAACTATACTAAACTTTAGAAAAAACAATATATTACTTGACTGGGATTTTTTGTTTCAATGGATTAATTTATTGATATTGTAAATGAAGCAAAGGATAACGATTTAGATATTTTCTGTAACTAATTTTTATATGTACTTCACTGTATTTATTTTCTGATTATGAATAGGAAGAAGGAAAAAACTTATCTGCTATCTAATAAATGCCCATCACTAAGGTTAGAATCATCATAATTGGCCACTTTTCTGATGACTAGTTTGTCAGTCACTAAAATTATAACATTTAGGATAATATAAATGCTATCATATCTATTCCCTTTCCTTATGGAGGATGGCCTATTATCTTACTTTACACATTTTTATGTCAAAAAGTTTGATATCATAGATTGTATCTGACCTGAAATCTCATAATGAGTAATTCCCCCTACTGGTATTCAAGTCTAGTTCTAAAACTTGGTCATCTTCAAATGTCCACTTTCTTTAAAGCTCTTCTTGAAATAATAATGCTAATCTTATATTACAAACCATATATTCAATTTTCCTTTTTCTATGGGTAAAGGTAAATATTAGCTCTTTAGATAAATAAAATACATTAGATGTTCCTTTAAAAGACCTTCACTAAAGTGAGTTTCAAGTTAACAAGTATTCTTTTTGCTATGTGTCGAATGCACTTCACATGTGTAAGTGAAAATATCAAATTATGTAAAATATACCCTAGGTAGTTTTATAACACCCAATGTAAACCTATCAACTAAATTCCAGTATTTAAAACCAGTAAAGGATAATTATTTAAAATTTTAAAAAATTGAGCATTTTTTTAAATTTTTATTGTGACTGAAGTTCATTACACAGAATTATTTACGGTACATAGTGACAATGAATGAAGGGCATTCCCACCACCAAAGTTGTCCTCCCTCCACTCCTGTTCCCAGCATGTCTCCCATATATCCCTCCTTTACTCTCCCCCACGCCCCCCTCTCCCCCAGAATACTAGTGTAACTGGTCTCCACTTAACAGCTTGTTGTAGGTCGGGAATCTATTCTGTTTGGTGTTCCAGTCTGATCATTTTTTATTTACATTGCATGGTCATATGACTGGCCCTGGTAACATCCTTTTCTCTCCTCAATTTATGAGTCTGAATTATTCAAGTTGTGCTATTCTGTTTGAGATAAAAAA
>PVKC010014177.1:0-22358 GCA_004027635.1 Crocidura indochinensis
AAAAAAAAAAAAAAAAAAAAAAAAAAAAAAAAAAAAAAAAAAAAAAAAAAAAAAAAAAAAAAAAAAAAAAAAAAAAAAAAAAGAAGAAAAAAGATAATATGATAATATCCAGAGACAATAGAGATGGGGGCCAGAAGAACCAGTCTGTGGTAGAACCAGTCTATGAACCATTTTGCATATAGACCACTGTTAAGTGTGTAAAGTGATACCTTATTATAGCTTTGATTTGCATTTCTTTGATAAGTGCAATTCATCAAACTTAATGGTTAAAAAAAATAAGTCTGTCTCCATAATATCTAGAACAAGGCAAGAAAGCTATTTTTACCATTTTTGTTCAACATAAGAGGTTCACAGATACATGAAAAAAATTGTTTTGAGATGCACCTGGTCATGCTCAAGGCTTATTCCTGACTGCACATAAGGATCACTCCTGGCAATACCTAGAGGATCATATATGGTATTGGGGATTAAACTAGACTTAGCTGCAAGTAAGTCTTATCTACTATACTATGTTTTTGACCCCAGAAGTTTATTACCTAAAAAACCTTGAAATAGTCATTTATGGCATAAAATTTCCCTTAAGTACTATTTTAGCTATAACATGCTAATTTTAATGTTTTCCTATTCAATTTAACATAATATATATTAATTATATATATATATATATATATATATATATAAAATTCACCATGAGATTTCTTTTCTCTTTTTATTTTTTTTTTGTTTTTGTACCACACCCGACGGTGCTCAGGGTTTACTCCTGGCTATCCAGAAATAGCTCCTGGCAGGCATGGGGGACCATAGGGACGTCAGGATTCGAACCAGCTACCTTAGGTCCTGGATCGGCTGCTTGGAAGGCAAATGTTGCTGTGCTATCTCTTCGGCCCCACCATGAGATTTCTGTATTAAGTCAAGAATTATTATTTTTCTTTCTCTCCCTTATTTGCAGCTGCATGTGTTGAGAGAAGTTGGTGCCTCCAGGTGATCTGGAGAGAAGCTTGACATTCCTTTGAGGTTCTGTCACTTCGGGGGTTTATTGTTGAGGTTTGGCCATATGGAGAACTGGGAGGAGAAATCTTTGGTCTTGCTGGGATCACTTGTGCATGGCATAGGGACAGGCTGCTGTTGCCATGGGGAGGAAGGTCTCATGAGGGATGTGGCCACAATGCTACCCAGCACTACTCTGTGAAATACTGTTTTCCTGCTCAAGAATGAAGGTCTTGTTATGGGCCAGAGTCACCCTCTGAAAAGGATTCCTTGGCCTTAGAGTCAGGAAAAATCAGAGACAGAATCTGAAGATGGATTCATGTGATCACAGGAAGTGGGGGTGGTAGGTGCTTGCTTTGGTAATTTTGGGGTGCCAGAGATCAAACCTGGGTTGGCTGCCTGCAAGGCAAGACCCTACCTGTCCTACTATTTCTCCAATCCATAAAGACTTTCAATAAGTTGCTGGGGTCAGGTTCCAGGGACAGGACAGGTTCTTAGGAAATGCCTAAGTTTTGGACCAAAGGAATGTTTGATATTTCCATCCAGGCCCATCTAGCATGCCAGTTGGGGATGGGTCTGAGACACCACAGTCATGGAATTGATTTGATTTTCTATACTCCCTACCCCCTTTTTGTGGGATTACCTTACATGGTACCAGGAGCTATTATTGGATCTGTGCTCATATGTGACTCCTATTGATATTTAGGGGTTCATGTGCTGTGCTGGAATTGAACCAGGGTACAGTGGAAACAGAAAAATACAAAGCAAATGTCTTACCTCAGCACTAGCTCTCTGGCTCAGAGAGTAAACTTGAATGCATTTTGCCAAGGGCACTCCCCTAGCTCCAGCTTCTTTATCTTTCTTCAGACATAGGAGTCAATGAGTGACAGGCATAGATGTTTCTAATGACTCCTTTACAGTCAGCTGACCTTATGAAAACTGGAATAAAGACATCTGTTTGAGTAACATCCCCAGACCTCCCCACCCACATCCCTCCCAGACATCATTTGTTAAAAGCCACCACAGTCTGCCTTTCATACTCTATCTACAGTGGAATCCAGGATATCACTTGTTGTCAAAGTAGCCCTAGTGCGAGCCCCAGAGGCATCAGTAGGCCAGCACGACCTATCTTTCCTTCCATAAGTGGATAAGGAGTAGCAGATTTTCAGTGTCTCCTTTTGACTTTTCTTTATTTTAACATTTATGTAATATTAACATCTCTGTGTTAATTATGTATAATCTTTATATGAAATTGTCCTATAGAAGATATCTAGTGTAGGCCCTGGCTTCTGGATGACAGCAATCACAATTGGCAATGCTCATGTGCCACAGTGGGCCAAGAAGTACATCTCTTAAAGTGGTCTACTGAAATAGGTCTGTTGGGATCATTGAAGCTGCAGAAAAATAACTAGGTCAAAAGGGTAAAGATAAATACTAGATAATCTCATATTTGTATAGGACACAGAAAATCAAAACAGGGAATAGACAAATCACTGAAAATAAACCTGCAGATTTTGGTGACAGAGTAGACATAAGGTAGGAGAGTGCCGGTGGGTACAGGACCTTGTTGGAAAATGAGGGGTGGTGACATCTATTTTAAAGAGCAAAATTGAACCCCTAAAAATACAATGATTTATTGTGAAGTAATATATCTCAACTAAAAACATTTTTTAAAAAGATGCTTACACCACACACAAAATATCCAAGGCTGGAGAAGGAGCAGTAATAAATAAAACAGTCTAACATAAATTATATGTGGAAATGCTACAACCCTTTTGGGAAAAGTGTTTCCCAATATAAACCCAAAGTATAAAGTGTTTTCACCCATTGACCTCATGATTCTACTTCTGGAAGTCTATGCATGAAAAGAATCCAAAATATTTTTGGGGTATTTATGACTGTTATTTATAAAACAGAAAGACTATAAACAACAAACACCTAATAGAAGTAAAATAGCAATTAAATTAATTAGTGTGTACACTCATTGGTTTATGTATTTTGCATTAAAATAATTTTTATAAAGATAAAGAAATGCTGTGACATTAGCAATTAACAATGCTTTAAGATAAATAACATTTATATAACCATATTCTTTAACCCAAATGTATTTCTGAAGAGAGTTATTTAGCCATATTCTCATTCACATTTTACAGATTGGGAAAGAGAGGTACAAATTTATTTGCTGAACTGTCTAAGATCATGGAAAAATGAGGATTTGAACTCCAAGAAAAGTCTTCCGGCCTTGTGCTCTTGGCATACTTCATTGAGGTGAAAGAAAGGGTTCCTTAAAGATGTTTATAAATCATGATATAGGGGCCGGAGAGATAGCATGGAGGCAGGGCATTTGCCTTGCATGCAGAAGGACGGTGGTTCAAATCCTGGCATCCCATATGATCCCCCAAGCCTGCCAGGAGCGATTTCCTAGCGTAGAATTAGGAGTGACACCTGAGCGCTACTGGGAATGACTCAAAACCCCCCAAAAATAAATAAATAAATAAAATAAAATCATGATATAGATAGTGATTCTAGTTGTAATGAAACAAATGCCCAGGATGTGGAGAGAGTAATGAAATGCTTTTGGTGGCAGGGCAGGAGTAAGAACTAAATCTCTCCCTTCTCTCTTTCCAGTTTTCCAGAGACTTTGGTTTTTGCTAGCTCAGTGTATTGGGCAGTTGCTGTCCTAAAACATGGGTTGGAATTGTGCCAGGCTTGTAGGTCATGGGTTGGGCAAACATGGGTGCTACAGCAGTTAGAGCCTCATTAGAAGACAGGACTTAAGTTAGGGACACTCTCTAGAGTCTAGAAAATGGGACAGAGAGACTCCTCACATAGGTATGGTCTGGAGGTGTTGCTGGCCTCTTAGATGGGTTGATGAGTGAGTCATGAGGATCAACATGCTTTTAAACATCTCTCTAATGGATCAAAGGACCTCAGAAAGTGAGCTTTTTTAGGAGCTTTCAGATAGCTGGCATCATAGGGGCATTAAGGAAGACGAAAGTGAATCAAACAAGGCCCCAACTGATAGGGAACACCTAGTTTACCAACTATAGCACAATTAGAGCCAGAGGCCATTACTTGGAAATCATTTTATTCACTTATTTACTGAGCATCAATTTCTCACCAGATTCTTGGGAGTAGTGAGGATGGCCTAGGTGAGAAATACCTGGGTACAGTGCTACTTTGTAAAGAAATCTGTCGTATGAAGGCAGCTACAAAGAATTTGGGGGAATATGGTTAGTTAGACTCCATGAGAAAAAGTCTACTTGGCAGCACTGCATTTCTCAATCTTCTCTAGAACAGTGTATATATCTCTATCTGGAGAGATGGACCCACATGTACTTTTGTGTACTTTACCCAAATAATTTCTATTAGCGACAGAATCAACTGTTTATTCCTAACTATTTGGTTCAAACGCCAGACTTCTCTGCTGTCCCCAAACAGCATTATCCACATACTTATCTCAGATCTTCTTAAAGTCTAAGATTATCTAAAATAATCTAAGATTAACTCAGATCTTCTTAAAATCTAACCTAAACTGACCTATGTTCTTTTTGTACTGTATTCAAGAGAAACACCAAGCTGACTTCCAAACAAGTGTCAAAAAACAAAACAAAACAACCCAACAATCAACATCCCCAACAACCAAAAAATGTTAGTATTTGTTCACTTAGATGATTTGAGGTGGTGAGAACTTTATGGGATAACCGTTCATCCAACTCTCAGATCTCCTTGATTTATCATTTTCTCTAAGTTTTACTTATTAAGTCAGAAACTCCTCATTTGGACCAGAGAGATAGAACAGCGGTAGGGCATTTGCCTTGCATGTAGCTGATCCAGGACAGATGGTGGTTTGAATCCTGGCATCCCATATTGTACCCCCATGCCTACAAGGAGCGATTTCTGAGTACAGAGCCAGGAGTAACCCCCAAGCACTGCCAGGTGTGGCTCAAAAAAAGATAAAAAGATACTTCTCATTTTGTCTCCTTGAAAAAGGAATTCCACCTATCTTACTCTGCATTCACAATCCACTCCCCATTTAGTTGTACTGAGTTAGAGCGTGCATGTATAAAGATCCCCAGTGTCTTTAGATTAGGGGTTCTCAAACCACTGCCAGGCCCACCGGCCACATGTAAGGACAGATTTTGCCACTGCTGCCTGATCTACAACTATAAGGAAGATTGAAGAAACAGGAGACAATTTGCAGCAGCATTTGCAAAACTCGCAAATATCTTTCCTATTTTCTCCATGGCACTCAATGAAAGCAGTGTTGTTTGTGATTCTGCACAACTTATAATTTTTATTCGTGGGAAGAATGACTATTTTGAAGTCACAGAAGAACTTGCTGTAATGCAAAGCATCAAAAGAGCAACTATAGGAGAGGATATCTATGAAAAGGTTTGCCGAATTGTGAATGGTTTGGAGCTGGGCTGTGCTAAACTAGCCAGTGTGACAACTAATGATGTTCCTAGCATGGTGGGATCTAAGAGAGGAGTAATTACTTGCATTAAACAAGAGATGAACAAACATAATCAGTCTAATCCAAAAGCCATCCACTGCCTTACCTACCAACAAATGCTGTTGTAGTCCCACTGAAGTGGGACTCTGTTATGAAAACTGTAGTTAACTTTATTAGAGCTAATGAACTAAAGCACACAATTTCAAAATATTCTTAACATTCAAACATTCTGAGCTAAATGTTGCCTATGAAGAAACACAGAAGTTTACTGGCTGAGTCAAGGAAGAGTTTTGAAACTTTTCTGTGATTTACTTCCACAGATTACAGCCTTTCTGCTTTCAAAAAACAAAAAAGTACCAGAGCTCTACGATGCAGAATGAAAATGGCACCTCACATTTTTGACAGAAGTAACAGAGCTACTCAACAGTTTTAATGTGCATCTTCAAGGAAAGGGAAAGATCATCTGTACTATGCAATCACACATGAAAGCATTTGAAGTAAAATTAGGCCTCCTCATTGAACAAGTGGAAGAAAATTTATGCTATCACTGCTCAACTCAAATTCTGTTATCAGAAAAACCATTGATTGCATTCCCAAACAATCTTAGGAGCCATGCACTTAAAATGGCAACCATCTTTGGCAGCACTTAGATCTGTGAACAAACCTTTTCTAGAATGAAGCATCTGAAATCTCCAGCCAGTTCTAGATTAACTGATGTACACTTGGATCACTTGTTATGAATATCAGTAACAAGTACGGAACCAGACATTGACCATCTCATTCACCAAAAGCAGGCCCATAGTTCCCAATGAAGTACTGGTAAGTGGGGCCGGAGTGGTGGCACTAGAGGTAAGGCATCTTGCAAGTGCTAGCCTAGGATGGACTGAGGTTCGATCACCAGCGTCCCATATGGTCCCCTCCAAGATAGGAGCGATTTCTGAGCTAATAGCCAGGAGTGATCTCTGAGCTTGAACAGGTGTGGCCCCAAACCAAAAACAACAAACAAAAAGAAATACTGATAAGTTTGTTGATTTAACTTTACTTGTTCTTCATTTTCAATGTCGTACTTATTCATTTTTTTTTACTTAAAAATAAGATATGTTCAGTGTGCATAGGGATTTATTCATATTTTTAAAAAATATATTCCGTTCCTCCAGTAGTCAGTAAACTGACTGTTTAATGGGTTTGAGAACCCCTGCTGTAGATGCTCATTTGAGTTTGAGATGCACTGAGCTTCTCTGGGCAGCTTCTCTGCACAAGGAGATGTACAAAGTATGTGCCACCTGATGGCGCCAAATACATTTTCATCGGAGAGGTTCTCAGACACCGCCCACAGCAGGGATTTCCATTCATTGCCTTTTGTGGTTAGAATCTGCGGGCTGAATAACCAGGGTCACCTGCAGAAAAGAATAAGAGGATGGGCACTGGAGATCATGATACTCAAAGTTCAGAGGAGAAACCCGAGGCCAGCGAGAATTGGCTAATCTTCAGCAGGTACTTCAGTTGGAAAAGCAAAGCTGGGATGGGATTGGACTGTGTGATTAGAAGACTCCTCCTCTGGTTCTGAGGCAGAGTGAGGGCAACTGAAGAGGCATGCTGGGGTTTTGCCTGGAAGATCCTGTCGGTGACGAAGTGTGGAGAAATAATGCTGGGCCATAGATGTGAATGGATAGCAATGATTCTGGAATGTGTGGAAATCACTTACAGAGACTCTGGAAATGGGTGAAAAATTCAGTGAAAGGATGTAAAGATAATTCTCACTGTGATGTCCTTGGCTCTGTGCTATGTATTGTGCCTAGTTTATGAAATCATAATTCCCCTCTCTTCAAAGTAAGTCCTGCTGAGCTCCCATTTCCTCCTCATCAGAAGAGAAAAGTGAGGTGCAAAGAATGAAAGGAGTCATCAGGAGGTGATTTGATCTGAATTTGCTCCCCTGATCTACGAAATCACTCTGCACTAGCTAGGACATTCTTTTCCTCAACAAACTCTGCAACAAAGTCCCACATGCCTTGGCTACATGGCTACCTGCTTTTTCAGGGTTCCTCTGAAAGGAAGTTGTTCAAATACTATAGACCAGGATGCATGAGAACCTCACCCTCTCCAACCCAGCACTTAAGCCCCATTATAAAGTTTGACAAATAAAGTTCTCTCCATCATTAACTTCATTTGGGAGAACTCTTGGGTATTGTGCTAAGGCATTTGAAAAATGAAGAGGAAGGAAGGAAGCTGCCTGGCTTTCAGAGGTAACTCCCAGAGAAGGCCAGGGGTCTGGAATATGTTGGAACATGCCCATAAATGCCAAAGGCAGCTGAAAATATGACTGGCTACTCTTCCTTCACTATGAGAGAAAAACAAATTTTCCTTTTTAGAGAGAGCCTTTTATAATTACATTTCTTGCAAACAGAGTCCTGGAAGTTGTAGATTCAGGAAATAGAGCATAAGGGAAAGCTAAAATAGCTAAAATAGTGTCTGTCCTGCTCTTAAAAGTTTCATTTGATCAAGAAATCTTCATTCTGAAGCATAGATTGTGAGGAAGAAAAGGGTAAAGAATCTATTGTTTACCTGCTGAGGTAGAACTGCTGCCCCAGGTATGAAAGGGATTATGGGTAGATCTGCCATGGCTGGTTGGCTGGTCTGGGGTCCTGGCCTGGGTGTGGGTCACAGCACCCTAACAGCACATTCAGAAAAGTCAAGTGTTAGTGGATAGCAAGTAAGGCCCTTATAGACTACATCAGTCCCATGTCTGTAATGTGAGGATAATTTTCTGGAGCTCTTAAATTTTCTAAAAAGCAGTTTTCGCCCCTTGCAAAAGATAAGATTTGGCCCATCCTGTCCTAATTAGAAAGGAAAAGCCTCTCTGGGGTTTTATCTGACATGCTTTCAGTGCAGTTCAGTCACGGTCAGATATAAGAATCCATAGCAATTGAAGGTTGGATGGCTGTGAGTGAAGAAAAGCCTCATAAAGCACAAGACATAGCACAGTACCTGAGACAAAGGGGTTTGGAGATGCCAAGAGAGAACCCTGGTAGGAAATTCTGATAGGTCCAGACCTGCTGCTTAGCCTGTGAGGTGCTGTGGGGAGGGGTCAATTATCTTTCAGATTCAGAAATAACCCCTGGGGTTACTACGACAGATAAAGACCATTTCCTTTCTACCCCTTTGCAGTTTGGCATGTGAGGCAAGGAACTGGGAAGCATTGTATAAAGTGGTAGTTACTGTACTGTCACTTTCCAGCCCCAGGACCATGATGGCAAGCGAGGAACAAGCAGGTTCCAAGTTGAAGCATTTTCAGGGTAGGGGAGCTTTGAGACAAACACATAATAAAGAAGAGTGGAGAGGTTTGGACAGAGGGACTGCCAGAATCACTGAGTTTGCAACAAGTTCACAGTCCATGGCTGGAATAATGGGAGTGTATGATGATTTGGGTCCTACTTTCTTCTTTGAGACTCCCTAGTTTAGTGTTCACTCACATGAATTTCTCATTCCCACTCATACTTTTCCTGTTGGGTCCCTCACTTTCCTTACCTTTTCCTTAATATGGTGGGGCCTCTAAAACAGCAGAGATTAGAACCAGGTAAAAAAACTGAGCCCTGCTATGTGTCCTCCAAACCCACACTACAGTTTGTCTTGCAACTCCTTGTTGGTATAGGGGAAAAGACCAAATTACTGAGGGATGAACTGGCACTGCCCCATTTAACTAGAACCATTTTGAATCACCTCAGGGTCCAGAGTGCTAATTAACCATTACAGTATGGAACCCCACTGTTTGGAATCTTATCAAGCCAACCTCCGCTGATAAGAAACTGATCTCACTGTTATATTCATTATGCCAGAAGGTTGGAGGATTTATGCTGATGGACAACACAGGAAAAAAAATGTAGGCCAATGAGATAGGTTTACAAACGAAAAACCAAAAGTGAAGACTTGAGGGCCCCCACAGACACCCTGATATCCCGAAGACTTGTTATAGGGACAGCAGAAGTTTAAAGGAAGGCTCTGTGTGAGGTATACTTTGGAGATGATATTCAGTGGAGCATTTCTGACCATAGCCTTGGTGATGGGAGTCAAGGTTACTAGATCAGCCCTATCCTGGCTCAGGGGGCTTGGACTCCAGAATGAATGTTTTGCTGCCATCCCCTTCCTGTTTCTTTTCCTCCCTGAACTTTGGGGTTTCTAGTCCCAGCTGGAGCAACAATCAATGCAGTTTGTCATTTCTCATTTCCTATAGCACCTGGCAGGGCTGAGTCAGTGAGTGCTAAGCTTGTTTGCCAGGGTCACCTGATACTTGGGGTCTCCAGTTTCCAATGAGTCAGCCCATGTCTGGGAGGTAGAGCTATACTATGGCAACCTCCTGAACTGTTAATTCTGGGACCAAGGGTCATTCCTGGGCTGTGGGTCTCAGCAAATGATTCTATCCACCTATGTCTGGAGTGAGTGAGATGCTACTGGAAGTGGTCACAAGTAAGGCATAAAAACTGAGTTCCTGATTTACTTTCAAGTCATATGTTTACAATTATACTGTTTCAAGGGGCCTTCACTTCCATGAATGAACATATGTGGGATCAATTTGTATGTGGATATGTACATATGAGAGAGAGACAGAGAAAGAAAGAAAGAAAGAAAGAAAGAAAGAAAGAAAGAAAGAAAGGAAGAAAGAAAGAAAGAAAGAAGAGCTGGTGTTTTGTGTAGACACACCCACACCTGCAATGTTCTGGGCTCCATGTGGGATACCAGGGAACCAAGTGGATGGGGAAAATGTTCCTGCCTTGGCAGATGATTTTCTACGAGTAGACAGACAATCCAAAGCAAGTGTTTGGGGGTACATTGCAGTAAGAGCACAGAGGGCTGTGGGTCATCCACATCAGACTGGAGATATAGGGGTTGATCAGAAGGATCTTGAAAATTTAAGTTGAATTGGGGACAGTATGATAGAGAAATCTGTTCCAAAGTGAGGCACTTAAGTTTCATTGGCAGTGACAACCAACTGGAAGGAGGCCTATAGGAAAAGGGAGTATCAGTGGACAGAATGTTAGGTGGAGGCAGACACAGGAACAACCCCAGAGTTTCACACTTTCAGGAATGACTAGAGGCTGTCTCAAACAAAGTCATTTGGAGCCAAAGATTCCCTTTGGAGATGAATTCTGGCAGCAGTGTGGTGGGGAGGTCCAGAGATGGCCGGTGCTTCTGTGATGTTTACATATGTGGCCTATCTTCACTCTTGGAGTTTATCTACTCCTACAGATGTGTTGCCTCTGAATCTCTCTCCCCCCTCTCTCTTTCCCCTTTCTTTTATGAGGGTGGGAAGGCACTTTTCTGACTCTGCTCAGAAATCACTCTTCATGGGGCCCTGTGGACCATTTGTGGTGCCCAGAATAAATCAGGGCAGCTGCATGCAAGACAAAAATCTGAACTATTTTTCTAGCCCTGAGTTTCCCACTCTACACTCAGAACTAGTCAGCCCAGGGGGCACAGGTAGTGCTGTTCTGCTGCTGACTCATACAGGTGACATGGCCAGGGAAAGGGTACAGACAGCCATGGACTAGTTTCAAGTGTTTCCTTAAACTTCAGGTCCACTCTGACACTAGGTAGTGAGTGATTGCTGCCTTCCTCCAGCTGGGCCACTTCCTTGTGGCCATGGCTTTGGATGAGGCTGAGCCAGCACAGCAATGCTGGTTTCAGCCCAGACATGAGTGGGAACAGAATGGGCATAGGCAATGGATTTCCCTCACCCCAGAATCCTCTCCCTGAGTCTACCCTCTCTGACACCCACTTGTTAGATTATATCTTGTTTTAACTATAACAATGGCCATCATGGTTCCTTTGTATCTGTTTGTTTACAACTTGTTTGTTTACAACTCCAAAAAAGAGATGGTCTTATATGTAAATCTGGGTGGGACAGGCTCAGGTTACCTGAGCTATCTGTCCTTACTATATTCTTACTCCCCTACTGGGTCTCTTTACTCAATAAAAACAATTCTGGTAGGCAGCTTGCTTTGGATACAAATAGAAGATTGACAGGCTATACATATTTCATCCTCAGCCTGGTCTGGATTATTTCATGTAGAGTCTCTGCTTTAGACTCATTCACCTGGGGTTAGAGATACAACAAGTCAGGTGGTTTTACCTTCAATCTTTGGTGGTGAGACATTTATTGATTGATTGATTTTTGGTTTTGGGCTTTACATAACTGTGTTCAGGCCTTACTTCTGACTCTGTGCTCAAGAATCATTCCTGGTGGATGTGGGGGCATATGGAATGTTGGGGACTGAACAGGTCTGACACATGAAAAAGAAGTGCCTGTCTTATTTTGTAAAATCAAAATCCATTTTTTTAATAATAATTTTTATTTTGACCAAAGTGGATCACAAATCTTTCACAGTAATATTTTACGTACATAGACAATGAATCAGGGGAATTCCCACCACCAAAGTTGTCCTCCCTCCACTCCTTCCTCCTCCCGTTCCCAGCATGAATCCCCTATCCCCCTTCCTTACCCCTCGGGCTGCTGGTATAAGTGGTCCCCTCTGTGTCTAGCTTTTTGCAGATTGGGTATGGATTTTGTTGTCGTTGGCTTAGGGTTTGGTGTTTAAGTCTGATCATTTTTATTACTACTTAGTGATCATACAACTGTTTGATCTTGGAACCCTCCACTATTTCCCCCTCAATTTGAGAGGCGGAACAAGATGGTTCAAGTTATGTGGTTCTGTTTGAAGAAGAGAAAAAAGAAAAAAAATGGGGTAAAAATCAAACAAGCAAAAAAATGGGCAGAGTCCTTATAGAGGCTATACATATTAATTTGAGAAAAGAAAGGGAAGAAGGAAGAAAAACACAACAATACAAAAAGAAAAATCAAACAAAAAAATCCGAAAAGCACCACAGCAATAAAGACAACCACCACCACCACCACTACCACCACCACCACGATAACTACAGTCTTGAAATAAAACAAAACAAAGCACACAAAATGAAAACAACAGCAACAACAATAACAACACCCCTTCAAATATTTTGTGATTCTTCTTCTTTTTATATTTTTCTTTCTGCATAGGCACAGTAAATATTGGAGAAATTAGATAGGGAATTCCCTTGGCCTAAGACAATGGTTGGCAATCTGTGGCTCACGAGCCATGCGGCTCTTTACACTTTTAATTTGGCTCTTTTGTGTGCCGGGTGACCACTCCAGAAGTCAGGACTCTGCTCCTAGCCTTTGTCAGTGCGTGCCCTATGTGACTCTCAAAATATATTTCAATCGTGGTTTTGGCGAGATTTGGCTCAGTTGAAAAAAAAAAAAAGGCTGCCGACCACTGGCCTAAGACATACAGGGTTTCTTCGCTCTTGCAGTATACTGTCATGGGAATAACTACAGATTCCATATACAAAACCCGTTTGATTTTACATATATGTTTTTAACAGTGAATCTTGCTTTTTGAAGAGTTGTGACCAGTATAGAAACAAACAACAAAACACTCATGTATTTAGTCTGCCATATGAGCCATGGAAATGAAGAGGAATTTGGTTCTGTATCATAAGGTCTTTGGCAGTGTGATAGTGATTACAACCTAAGAACTGGAAGGAACAAATGTCTACCTTCAACTCTATACTTACTTCTTTTTTTTTTTTTTTTTTTGGTTTTTTGGGCCACACCCAGTGACGTTCAGGGGTTACTCCTGGCTATGCGCTCAGAAGTCGCTCCTGGCAGGCACGGGGGACCATATGGGAACCGGGGGATCGAACCGTGGTCCGTCCTAGGCTAGCGCAGGCAAGGCAGCAGGCACCTTACCTCCAGCACCACCGCCCGGCTCCCAACTCTATATGGCTACAATTGTGACTTATTTTTTCTGTGCTTCCATTGTTTCATTGGTGAGCAATATTGGGGCTAAATGTGTATAGTGTTTAGAAAAGTGCCTGGTGTACACACCATGTTCAGCTCTAACATTTGACACATTTTACCTGGGTTGACTCCAAATAGGTGTATCCAAACTTACTTAATGAAATGATGAATTATTTGGGTCCTGTCTGCATGTGAAGAACTGGAAGTCTTCTACTCTTGAAGATCCAGTTGTTCCAGGCAACATCTTTTTACTTGGTATGCGTCCTTGACCTGGAAAGATTTTGCTTGTTTAATTCACATACCATGATTTTCCTGGAGTCTTATATGATACTTGGAATACCCAGCCCTCATTCTTTCTGAGAATGCCTGGATCACATGAACGAATCCATGAGAAACCACCATTTCCTATTCAGTTTCACATTTTGGCATCTCCAAAGTAAGGATCATATACCATCAGCTATTGATGGTATAGAGAATACCATCAGCTATTGATGGTATAGAGAACAGGTCACTGTGTTGATCTTGAACTAGAAAATGCTGCTCATTGCTTTTTTGGGACACAATAAGCATTGGTGTATTGACTTTTAGTATTATTATACTGAGCTGCACTTGTTCAAGCCATGTCATGAGAAGAAATTGTTTTAATTCCTTGACAGGGATACATTGTGGATTTCAAAGATCAAAATTCAAGTTATTGGGACTGAAAAAGACTTTTTAGTTAGTTTTTTGGGTCACACCCTATTATATTTGGGAACTTGATGCTTAGGGTCTCTCCCAACAGTGCCGAGGTAGGGGGCAATTCGCGATGCAGGGCTGGGACTGAGACAGCCTCCTTCAATTCTCAGTAGACATTCAGTCATTTGAGTGAGCTCTCTGGCCTAGAAAAAGCCATTTTTATGGCTTTTATGGTGTTGATGCTTCAGCCTGATGAACGCTATGTGCTAGTATGATGTGTTAGTACTTTTCAGGTATTAGTATTTAGTACTCTTTTTTATTTGGACCCCTCTCGTTTGATGCTCAGGGGTTACTCCTGGCTAAGCGCTCAGAAATTGCCCCTGGCTTGGGGGGACCATATGGGATGCCGGGGGATTGAACCGCAGTCACTCCTTGGCTAGTGCTTGCAAGGCAGATACCTTACCTCTAGTGCCACCTTACTGGCCCCATATATTTAGTACTCTTTCAATCTTTGCAATAAACTTCCAAGACTCAGGCTATCATCTTGATTGAAGAGAAGAGGAAACTATAGCTCAGAAAGGAGACTGCCACGTCTTCTTTCGTCTAGATTGTAAATAAAAACACTGCCTATAATACATTCAGTCATATATTTTCGATAGAAGCAGTAATGATCTCTGGCTTGGAGAGATAGGAAAAACTGAGGTTTTGCAAAGTCAAGGAGTACTTATAAGGTACCGGAGTTTAGAATGAGTCACTGAGACAGAAAGTAACATTTAATGTTCTTTCATTTGAAGCTGCTGGCAAAAAGTCAGCTGTGAGGTATCCACTTTGGCATCCAGGTAAGCCTTGTCATCAGCTCTCGGTTGCTCTGTTTGCTGGGTGAAAATCAACCTTGGATGCCATCATTAAACATGCTTGTTGCAGTATTTATTTATTTTTGTTGTTGGGTCAACCTGACAGTGCTCAGGGGTAAGCCAGGAGTAGCGCTTGAAAAATTACTAAAAAAAGACTTAGTAGTTTGAGTCTCCCAGAAGTTTTCCAGTAGTGAACATGAGGCAGGGCTCAGGAATTTTTATTTTTCCTTTCAGTTCTATTTGGGTATAATAACAATAAATAATTAGCAACACTATTATTATTATTATTATTATTATTATTATTATTATTTTGGTTTCTGATTGCATTTGGCAGTGTTCTGGTCTTAATATGGGCGTTGTGGTCAGGGATCACTCCTGACAGCACTTGGGGAACCATATACAGTAGTGAAGATAGAACTGGTGTTGATTAAGTGCAAGGTAAGTGCTTCTTGTACCATCTTCTTGGCCCCTTATTTGGGAATAATTTAAAAATAAAAAAATTATTTGAGGTCTACTATGTGGTATTTTGCTAAATAGTATGAAATGATTACTATAAACTGATGACACATTTATCACCTCACATTGTGTGTGTGTGTGTGTGTGTGTGTGTGTAAGATATTTACCTTGAATGCAGCTGATCCAGGTTTGATCATCAGCATTCCGTATGGTACCAGGAATGATCCCTAAGTGCAAAGCCAGGAGTAACCCCTGAGCATCATCCCACCACTAAAAAAAAGGACTTAATAACTGAAATAAAATGAGTGAATTTGTAACCAACTCTACTTATGTCATGTTTGCGGAAAATGATTTATTAATCAATAAGGAACAAAAGCCTGTGAGGGATTTGTGTCCTACCTACTTTTCCTAGTCTGAGAAATGCCACTTGAGGACTAGCTTGGGACATGCTATAGGAAGATTTATGACCTCCCCAGAAAGGATGGATCCTTGCAGAACACATGTTGGTGGTCATCTATGAAAGATGAACAGCACTGAAATGAGTCAGAAAACCATTTTCAATCAATGTTTTAATCTGAGATGAAGACTTGATGGTAGAATTTGGTAAATATTTCTTGGATCATGCTCCTTCCAGAAACTTGCACATTGAAGCAGTTGGTGGATGACTCGGAGATCAAATCAAATATGGGGTAGAGTTGGGCAGGGGGAACAGTAGTCCAGTCAATCATGCCATTTTGTCACACACAGCCAAGTCACTTCAATTCTCTGTTTTGTCCATCTGTGAATGGGCACAACAATATCTACCAGGCAAACTTCTGTGAGTTGTTGTGAGGATTAAAAAAAGGAAGTGAGGGGCCAGAGAGATAGCATGGAAGTAAGGCATTTGCCTTGTAATCAGAAGGTTGATGGTTCAAATCAAATCCCCACATTCCATATGGTCCCCTGAGCCTGCCAGGAGCAATTTCTGAGCATAGAGCTAGGAGTAAGCCCTGAGCGCTGCAGGGTATGATTCCCCCCTACAAAAAAAAAAAAAAAAAAGAAAAAAAGGAGGTGACTCTACATTGTAGAGAACTGAGCATTTGCAGCTTTGCCACAAAACAAAACTTGTTTTTCTTCTGTACCAGAGATTGAACTCAGGGCTTCATGAATGGGAGGAATATACTTTGCCTCTGAGCTATATCCCTGGCTATGTATGGCTCACAATGCCTCCCAACAGAGCATGGAATCATTGAACTAGGGGTGAATGGTGGGATTTGCTCCACTTGAACTACCATGGAGGGCTCTTCTTCATGCATCATAAATAGAAATGACAAGGAAAACTTGCTATGTATAAATAGAATGCTACACTTGTAGAGCCAAACATTACTGTAAATTTTTGTTCAGGGTGTGAGTTTCAAGTATTTGAATTGAGAAGGAGAAACAAAAGTCTTTGGTTTCTGTGACATTTTGCTGATGACAGTATAATCCTCACAAGACTCTCAGTGTTGCTTTCAGAACTAGCCTGGAGGTAAAAATGCTTAAAAGGTCACAGCAACAAAGGGAAGAAGCAGATTATACCCACTCCTCCCTCTCCACCCCCATGCAGAACAGACAGACAGACAAACATACACATTACAAAGAAGGTACAGATTAGAAATTATTTAATGTACTTTTACTCTTTCACATTAAATGCAGTTTTATATAAGATCCTTTCCAGGGAGCCATCTAGAATAAGGCCCACTAATTAAGGTCATATTAATGCTAATGTGGAATCGCATAAATGTAATTCAGAGGTCCTAGACCTTGTGGGTTCAAAGAATCTCCTCCAATTTCTTTTTTTTTTTTTTTTGGTTTTTGGTTTTTGGTTTTTGGATCACACCCGGCAGTGCTCAGGGGTTACTCCTGGCTCCATGCTCAGAAATTGCTCCTGGCAGGCACGGGGGACCATATGGGGCACCGGGATTCGAACCGATGACCTTTTGCATGAAAGGCAAACGCCTTACCTCCATGCTATCTCCCGGGCCCCTCCTCCGAATTCTTATCCACTTCAAATGCTTCCTTTTTTGGCTGCTGCCTGCCAATACACCTTCTCCCCAGGATCTGCCAGACTCTTAAGTGCCTCACTGCCTTTTCAGCTCTGTCCTAGTCTGTCATTTCCACTTTCCTTGTTCTTGCTTCTACTGAGAATTCTGGCCCTTCACCACTTTTCTCCCCATCCCATAGCACCTACATCTTGTTTTTTTTTCTGTTTGTTTGTTTGTTTGTTTTTGGGCCACACCCGGCAGTGCTCAGAGGCTACTCCTGGCTCTCTGCTCAGAAATAGCTCCTGGCAGGCACGGGGGACCATATGGGACGCCCGGATTCGAACCAACGATCTTGAGTCCTGGATCGGCTGCTTGCAAGGCAAACACCGCTCTGCTATCTCTCCGGCCCCTCATCTGTTTATTTTTTTATTTTTTTATGAAAGCAGAACATTAATTCCAAAATTGGTCCTTTCAGTTACACTCTTGGCAACACCTATTTCCGGGTTTATCTCTGTCAACATCTATTGCATGCCAATGACGATAAAAGGACATTGCAGTTACTCAGTGAATTACTTACGGAGGGGAATAGAAGATGCTGTGGTTTTGACAATTTTTAAATGTACAAGAAGCCAATTCGGAGCAGAACAAAATGTCACAGAGGCTTTACATGGCTTAGGAGAAAGAAAACTTTTTTGGATGGTTGTGCACATCATAATGTACATCTACAATATAGTCACCTCCTTTTTTTTGGTGGGGGAGGGTCACACTCGGCAGCGCTCAGGGCTTACTCCTAGCTCTATGCTCATCATAATAAAAAAAATCTAAGTATTAAACACACTAATTTTTATTTATTTACTTATTTATTGGTTTTGGGGACACAGTTGATGATGCTTAGGGATTACTCATAACTCTGCACTCAGAAATTACTCTTGGCAGGCTTGGATTACCATATGGGATGCCATGGAATGAACCCAGGTTGGCTGCATGCAAAGCAAGCAAACAGTATTCCCACTGTGATATCTCTCTGGTCTTTTTTTTTGGGGGGGGGCATACCCGGCAGTGCTCAGGGGTTACTCCTGGCTCCATACTCAGAAATGCTCCTGGCAGGCACAGGAAACCATATGGGATGCCGGGATTTGAACCGATGACCTTCTGCATGAAAGACAAATGCCTTACCTCCATGCTATCTCTCCGGCCCCTGTGATATCTCTCTGGCCTCATACAACTTACCTTTTAATTAATTTTTTTTGATCACATTGAATTGCTCAAAGGCTTATTCCTGATTCTGTTCTCATGGATCACTCCTAGAAGAGCCTCTGGGATTGGGGTGCTGGGGATTGAATCCTAGGCAGCCACATGCAGAGCAAGAGTATTAACCCCTGTGCTATCTCTCTGGCCCTTATCTTAATAATTGACAGCCACTAATAACATTAACATAAATACTGAGTGCTCTACATCTCATGTGAATGAATCTTCCTTATGAAATAGTTGGAATACTATTTCATTTCATCTGGAGCTAAAAAGGTGTTTATTCATTGCCCTGTGGCTATTTCCTCTCCTATAGCTGTAAAGGGCTGGCACTGGAACCTAAATTTTGTCCTGACTCTAGAATCAGGCCTAGTTTGGTTTACAGTAAATTTGTAAGATAAAAATTAAACAAAAGATGAAGCTGTATTTATCTCTCCAGTGAGAGGATGCCAAGTGGTGAGGAAAACACTGAGCCTACTCTCTCTTTCTCTGACATGCACCTGGAACCCTCCCTTTCCTCTAGGGAATCTCAGTTTCTTGCTCTGATCATTGGAATTAAGTACCAAGAACTTGACTCAGAAAGTTCCAAACTATACAACTCAATGCAACTTAGATGGAACTGGAGGATATATTATGTAAAATAGCTAGAAAAATAAAAATACCATATTATCTTACTTATTCTATAGTACAAGGGAATGCAAGATTTCAAAGGAGAGATACCTAGATCACCCTCTACCTTAGATTAAAAAATAATAGAACAGGGAAGGAAAGAAGCCAAGGCAAGGAATTAAGACGAGGATGGGAGCTATGAGCAGGGAGAAGAATCGTAGTCCATATGGGTGGTATAGAGCTGTGGCAGAACTATTGGTACAGAACCAACAACACTAAAAGGATGATATCCAAATTACAGTAACCAAATTTTAAAATGTGCCTCAGCCTCTCAGGAGACAGGCTAGGTGGTGGGAGGGAAGCTAAAGACATTCATGGAGGAAATAGACACTGCTGTTTAGATTGCTGCTGGAATATTGTATACCTGACACTTAAATGTGAATAATTTTGTACATTCCTATACCCTGATTTTAAAAAAGAAAAGCATAGGTCCAGAGCGGTGGTGCAGCTATAAGGCGTTTGCCTTGCATGCAAATGATCTAGGATGGACCACTGTTCGATCCCCGGGCGTCTCATATGGTCCCCAAGTCAGGAGTGATTACTGAGCGCATAGCCAGGAGTAACCTCTGAGCGTCACTGGGTGTGTCCCAAATTCCCCTCCCTACCCCCCAAAAAAAGTAGAGGAAAAACTTTTTTTTCTCCAGCATGCAGACTGGTTTGTGTGACAGGGAATGTGCAAGTCACTCATCATAATCCTTGGGCAGAAACCAATAGAAAGGTGTGTTGTTCTGTTCCAGTCTGAGCAAGAGCAGCAAAATTCTCTCAGAAGAGCCAGCCTGGATGGATCTCGCAAGGCTATGGGCACTTTGCTGGCTGATGATACAGTAAAGTTGTTGGTTGTTGCAGTTTTGGGAAGTACTTTGCATCTGTTACGTCCTGAATTTTACTTCTTTTTCAGTAAAACTTATTTTTATTCCTCATAAGGTTATTTTTTTACGTATGTGTGCATATGTATATTTTAAAAATTCAACTCAATTTAATATTTTTGGTTAACAGTGGTGTTGAAATTATGAGAAAATACTAAAAATAGTATTGTAAATCCTCTTAGACTTTTGAAATCTTCACCCAAAGTTCTGGCAGAGACTTGGATTGTCAGAAGATTTTCCAGCAAAGTTTTCCTGGTGTGTGAAAAGGTGTCAGCAGAGAACCAATTTCAGAGCTGCTAGGGAAGATACCCAAGACTTAGGGACACCTGAAGTTTCAGGGAATAGGGGACTAGTTCATGTACTCTCTTATAGAGAGAGGTAGAGAAGGCTAATAGTGCTGACACAAGTCCTAGGCCCTTGTGAGTTATGTGAATTATGTAAAGAAAGCAGAGCAGGGCACCTGCCATGTGGACAGCCCAGATTCTAAGGGTTCTCTACCTCCCATGGGCTCAATGCAGCTTGAACCTTGTTGTAAAAACAGAACATTCCAGAGGTTGCAGTTCTCTGTTCCAAAGGCTGCCATTCTTTCACACACCTGGGATGACCTCTTGCAATCTTGAACAGACACGCAAGAGATTAATTGGCTCAGATTTTGTCCAAATAAAATGACTAGAACACATTTATTTCCTTTGAAGCATGCTCTGGCCCCATCAATATACATACTGATATATTCACACAGCTGCACATATACAGAGGGAAGGAAGGAGGGAGAGAAAAAGAGAAGAGAAAGAGAGAAGGACACTCTACTTTGGTTTTACCACAGACTTTTGGAGGAATGACTCCTTGTGCTGGGGTTAGGAAGGGAGTCACAGGGTGACAGAGAAACTAGGCTGGAAGGGATAATATGGAAAACTGTGACCAGAAATAAAATAGAATTGTGAGGCTAAAATAAATCCCAAAAATCCAAACAGAAGGAGGCCTAATGGTCATCTTCACAGTGATGATAGCCAATGATAGTCCGTGAGATGTGTGATGTGAAAAGAGAAATGAACTCTATCTGGCCTTGAGAGAAGAAGCAGAGCCTCCGGCTGCAGTGAGAAGAATACAGATTTAAGTGCAAATTTAAAACAGACATTGTGAACACTGTGTGGAAAGATGCTGCTATTTTTGGAAGGGATGTGGGGCCTGGAGATGCAGCTGACTCCAACTTGAGTGAGGAGCCGTCCCAGGACAGTTCTGTGGTGGTACTGGGGTTGTATGAACTGTGGCTGGCATTTTCTCCCTCTGGGAAAATTCCCATTGAGTAACAAGACAGTCACAGGAAGTGTCAAATTTTAAACAATTGCCTGGAAAGAGTGTGGTTATTCCTTAGTCACTGCTCTGACGGCAGCACGGGCCAGGTAGGAAACACTTGGAACAGTTGAGCTTTCCGGATTTGTGTGAGTCCAGGGCAAGTGTACAGATTGCCCCAAAGCCCTGTACTTAGAGGAGCAATGAGTATGACATGTTGACCTTTGTCCTAATGGAGGCTATATTGCACTCCTAGAGTACAGCTTTGAGTCCTCAATATTCTACCCTAATGTCCTTGTACTTTTCCCAATTATCCACTCCCAGCTGACCTGGGGCCTTCGAGCTTATCTCAACTCTGATTTTTGATTTTTTTCTCAAAAAAATTTTATTTTATTGAAACCATTGTGATCTACAAAGTCCTTCATAGTTGAATGTCAGATATAAAGTGAATCTGGACCATTCCCACCATCAGTGTCAAATTTCCTCCACCAAAGGTCCCAAGTGCATCCTATACCATCACCTTTTGCTCCCTGGCCTGCCAGTATAACAGGCCAGTTTAACTTTAGATTGTTAAAGTTTATATCTCTTGATTATATTGCTATTGACTTTGGCGTGGATATTTAGTTCTGTCTTATTTTCTCCATCAATGGGCCCAGGACCCCATCATTTCTTTTTTTCTTTCTTCTTAGTTTTATAGAAAAAAATGCAGAAATATGTGGTAAAACAAAGTAATCCATGTCCCGATTTTCTATGAAAAAAGGTGGAAGCCTTTATTTGGTGTGTGTGTGTGTGTGTGTGTGTGTGTAGCTGTTTTTTTTTTTTTTTTTTTGCATAGGCACAGCAAAAGTTGGGGAAAATAGAAAGGAAAAACCTTTGACTGAAAAACAGGGAGACCCTACCCAGGAAGCATTGTGACATAACACCAACTACAGGGTCTAGAAATACTAAGTTTAGTAACTCCAAACTCTTTCTTTGTGGTCTCAGTAAAAGTTCTTCTCAATCACATTGGTCACTGTCAGATTT
>PVKC010014178.1:0-22364 GCA_004027635.1 Crocidura indochinensis
TTTTTTTTTTTTTTGCTTATGTTTTGTCTTCTATTTCTTTTCTAGCATAAAAATATGGAATGCTTCATGAATTTGCGTGTCATCCTTACGCAGGGGCCATGCTAATCTTCTCTTTATCATTCTTATTTTACTATATGTGCTGCCAAAGTGAGCACTGCCTTCTACTTCTTCCTCTTTTTCCTCGTTTTCTTTCTCCTCTTCATTTTCTACTTTTCTTCCTCCCTCTTTTCTAGTCGTTTTCTTCACTTCTTTCCCTTCTTTTTCTTCTATTTCTTCCTTTTCTTCCTCTTGTCCACTTTTTTCCTTTCTCTACTTTTTTCCTTTTATTCTTCCCTTTCTTCTCACATGTCCTGCTACTCTTCTTAATATTCCCTTCCTGAGTCTCTGGAACTCCAAAGATTCCCATGTTGTTTCTGTTGAATTTATCAAAGACTTCTATTTTTTCTGTTCACATTTATTTAATAGTTTCTTCATTGTCTGGCCTTTTGCTTTAAGGTTCTTCTCCAATGTCTTCTGCTTTATGGACTTGTTCGGCATCTCATCCTCTGTCTTATTAACTCTCTCCTCGGTTGCAGTTACTCCATTGGAGAGGCTTTTTATTGAGGTGTTCATTTCATAACTGAGTTTTTCAGACGTCTTATTTCAGTTGTATGTCTGTCATTATGGTCTGTTCAGATTGATCTATGCTTGCTTTGAGTTCTTTGAGCATTATCCATATTAATGCTTTAAACTACTTACCCTAGAGGCTTTTCTGTTCATCTTCATTTTCTATGCGTGATGTTTCAAGCATGGTTTCCTCATCACAGCATTGTATAGTGGTTTTTATTATCTGCTGTTCTGGGTTCGTGGGTTAGAAGGTGCACTCTCCTCTGGCTCCACCTTATTGGTTAGGGTCGTTATCAGGTTTGGGCCCTAGAGTTTATGTTCGATGGCATCTTCTTGGCTGTCTTAGGCAGAAACACGCAGAGAGCAAGGCAACTTTTTTGTAATAATGGCTCTCTGGAACCAATCACACGGCAGGGGTCAGCACCCACCTTATTGGGTGGGGTTCTTACCAGGTTTGGGCACTTGAGATTATGGCTTTTTCTTGGCTAATTCGGGCAGAATAGCAGACAGGAAGCAAGGCAGCAGTGTTTTATAATGTCTCTCCGTTTTAGGGGCCTGGAGGTTGTTTTTGATGACATCTTGTTGACTGTCTTGGGCAGAAAAGTATTCTAATCTTCCAAGTATTCTAATCTGTAGATGTACCACAGTTTCCTTAGCTACTCATCCATTATCTAGCACCTGAGTCATTTCCAGATTCTAGTTATTGTAAATAGTGCTGCAATGAACATAGGAGTGTCGAGGGCATTTTTGTACTGTTACTGTATTCCTGTGTCAGTCCTTCAGAGTGGTATTGCTGGATCATATTGACGCTAAGTTCCAAGAGTTTTTTTTTATTTAAGGAATAACCACTTTATTTTACAGCAAGCCTGGACTAGTTGGCATTCCAACCAGCAGTGATAGGGAGAGTTCTTTTTTCCCCTCGTCTAGGGCAGCACTGAGTATTCTCAGAACATACTTGAGATGCAGAGCTTGTGATGGCCCCCAGTTATGCTGGATGATCATGTATTCTGAATTTAACCTGCATGCAGAAATGTCTCTTCCACCATTTTAATTCTGTAGTGTGATTAGTTTGCATCCAGCAGGCGTATCAGGATCACATCATCTATTGCTCAGGGTTGAAACTAGGAAAATGTCTCATGAATTGTGATTCTGATCCTAAATATGACTTTGGTGTTTTTGGAGAGAGAGAGAGAGATTAGGCTACAATCATAGATATTTAGGGAGCACTCTTAGATCTTTGCTCAGGACCACTGCTGACCTTGTTTGTGGATCAGATGCAATTTTAGGAATTGAATTGGGATTGACCACAGGCCATAATTTCACCAGAAAAATAGTACTATGTCTATAGGCATTAAATATGACATTGTAGTCTGCAAGACTATAATTTAAGTATATTTACGTGTAATCTCTTTAAGTATAACCAAACATACCTCCATTGGTACTACTCCAAGCGAAGTTATTCCTCTCAACATTGATACCTTTCACCTTACATGAAGTTACTGAAGATGAGATGATATTATGAATTCAGGTGTCACTGCATTTAAGCAGAGTAAACTCAGCATAGTTTTATATGATTTCAGAGTGCTTTTATGAAAATGTTACAATCTTATATCAGAAAGTTGAAAGTACAGAGGGTAGGGTGTTTACATTTTTTGCCTCCACACAAGTTCACTTGGGAAAGTTAAATGGTCTTCCAAAGCTTACCAAGTTTTAGCTTGCTTTGTCTACAAAATAAGGAAAGGTAAGAGAACAAAATTCAGCAGGAGATAAAGCTGTGGTCCAGACAACCTTCTTAACTCTTCTCTGACCAAAATCTTCCTCTTTCAGCAGGACTAAAGCCAGAAATCCACCCACGTTCCTTCTACTTACTGGCTTCCTCAAACAGAACTTCCTCTGTCATCACTTGAAACGAAGTCATCCCTTTTGAATCCTCCCAGGAACATCTCCAAGAAAGCAAAGACAATCAGACAATTCCTATCCACATAATCAGAACCAACAACGGCAGCAACATTCTAATCCTTATTATGGCAAACCTAGGAATGCCATACCTGAAAGTCAAAAGCATACAGAAATCTCCTTACATTTGAATAATAACATGAGGCATAAAATAATGTCAACAACCTTATCTAGACCACAAATAGGGTGCTCTAATGAATGTGAGACTTCAGATGAGGAAAAAACTAACACATGGCATAAAGGAAATCCAAAAGGCACAGGTAGAGTAGATCAAGGATTAGAAATGCCAGGGATTTTCGGAGACAACACTGCCAGGGCTGGGAAAGGTTTCTCTGATGTATTAAAGGTCACACACACACGGGAGAAGTCCCATATTTGCAACGATTGTGGAAAATGCTTTAGTCGCAGCTCACATCTCATCAGACACCAGAGGACACACACACAAGAGATGCCCCATATTTGCAAGGAATGTGGACAGTGCTTCTGTGATAGATCAAATCTCATCAGACACCAGAGGATACACACTGGCGAGAAGCCCCATGTTTGCAGAGACTGTGGACGATGCTTTACTGAGAGGTCATATCTCACCATACACCAGAGGACACACACAGGGGAGAAGCCACATGTTTGCGGGCAGTGTGGGCGAGGCTTCATTGATAGGTCAACTCTCAACAAGCATCAGATGACACACACTAAAGAGAAGCCCCATGTTTGCAAAGACTGTGGGCAATGCTTTAGTCAGAGGTCACCACTCATCACACACCAGAGGACACACACAGGAGAGAAGCCCCATGTTTGTAGGGAGTGTGGGCGAGGCTTCAGTCAAAGTTCAACTCTCATCAGACACCAAAGGACACACACTGGAGAGAAGCCCCATGTTTGTACAGACTGTGGGCGGTGCTTTAGTCTCAGGTCAAGTTTCATCAGACACAAGAGGATACACACTGGAGAGAAGCCCCATGTTTGCGAAGACTGTGGGCAGTGCTTTAGTCTCAGGTCAAGTTTCATCACACACAAGAGGATACACACAGGGGAGAAGCCCCATGTTTGCACAGACTGTGGGCGGTGTTTCAGTCGGAGGTCACTGCTTATCAGACACCAAAGAACACACACAGGGGAGAAACTCCATTTTTGTAAGGAGTGTGGACGAGGCTTTAGTCAGAGATATAGTCTCATCACACACCAGAGGACACACACAGGAGAGAAGCCCTATGTAGGGAATGTGGAAGAGGATTCACTGACAGGACAACTCTCTTCAGACACCAAAGGACACATGCAAATTTGAAGCCCTGTGTGTGTATGGAGTGTGGACCTCTTCATTAAGAGGTCAAATCTCATTAATCATAGAAGAACAATGTTGGAAGCAAATATGACTAATGAACAGCAAATAGCATCAAAATTCACAGAAGAAAATGCAGCATATACAAACAACATAACTTAAGAAATTGGAAAAAAAAAAAAAAAAAGAAATTGGCCAGGGAAATGTTCAAACATGTAACTTCATATTTTATAATGTGAACTAATAAGCTATGTCTCTGTATAGTTCTGATCTCTAATATTCCCTTCATCCTGAAATCGAATGGTCAGAAAACTCATACTATCACAATTCAAAAATAAGTCTGTCCTGATAAAGTTTCTATTCAAGATCACTTTGGTCTCATCATTAATGAAATGATTTCTACATTCAGGTAGATATATCTCATATTGAAGATGAAGATATGTGGGGCTAGAGCAAGCAGTAAGGCATGTCCCTTGCCCACACTAGCCTAAGACTGACTTACGTTTTGATGCCCCAGCATCCCATATGGTCCCCCAAGCCAGGAGCAATTTCTGTGCACATAGCCAAGAGTAACCCCTGAGAGTCAGCGGGTGTGGTCCAAAAACCAAAAACAAAGGATGAAGTTGGGGCCAGAGAGATAGCATGGAGGTAACGTGTTTGCCTTGTGTGCAGATGGATGATGGTTCGAATCCTGGTATTCCTTATGGTCCCCCATACCTGCTTGGAGTAATTTCTGAGTGTAGAGCCATGAGTAACCCGTGAGCACTGCCTGGTGTGACTCGACACAAAAAAAGAAACCAAAAAAGATGAATTTATGTAAAATAACATCTTTCCATGTGTGTATTTGATTGTGTTTTTCTTTGGGATAACACCTAGCAGTTTCCATCACAGCTTTCTGCTACTTAGAAGTAGAATTCTTGTATGTGGGAGTTAGTCAACCTGTTATCCCCTTCACCATGTGTACATGACTGCGTGCATCATTGTTTGCTTCCAAAGTTGCATCTCCAATGACCTCTATTTGTGTCATTCCACTTGATAATTTTGTTTGTTTTTTAGGATCACAACCAGTGATTCTCAGGGGCTACTTTTGGCTATGAATCAGAAATCTCTCCTGGCTTAGGGGAGCTTAAGGGACACTGGGGAATTGAGGGCGGGCAGATAACTGGCTTCTGGGTCCGTCTCTGATTCTGGAGACCAGCTCGTACCAGGTATGGGACTTGGAGAGGCCCCAAGCCTTAGGCCTTCTCCCTAATTTGGGGGGTGCAGGGAGGCTTGGCAGGCCCCCAGCCATCCCCCTTTTTCTCCCCTGGACTCCAGGTCTTCCCTTGGTGTTGGTCCATGAGGACTCTATAGTGACCCTCTAGCTTTCTTCCTTCTCCCTACACTAGGGGAGAGGCTCAGGGGTGGAATGTTGGCCAATGTAGCTCTGGTGTATGTTGGTTGGGGCTGTCACTGACATTTTCTCATTAAGTCTCCATTTTAAAAAACAGTATATGTATTGTGACCTTGACACTGCCCTACAAAGCTCATTTCTAGTCTTTTACTGCCTCAGTACTAGCTGTTATTCCCCCCCCCCATTTACTTATTTTGCCTTCAACAATGTACAGCTCAATCACAGACCAAAACTTTCACTGAATTTAACACCCCACCCAACTATTTCAAAATTTCCCCTCTATTTCTTTTCTCTGTCCTCTTTGTTATTTTATTTAAATAAGAATGTCTGCAGAAGTGTCCCTCCATTTAAAGTTTATGTTAGAACCAAGTCAAGGGGATTGTTGGACTTGTAGCGTCCCCATAGGCACCAACCATACCCGGTGGCATTGTTCTTCCTTTGCATAGCCACATTAAAATGGGAAATTATATACAAACACATTCTTATCTAATAAAGATGGGAACACACAAATTACATAATGTAGTGGGACCTTACACGCTGAATATTGTAAAGACCTGGCTCAGGCCTCAGAAGAACAAGCATTATCCATTTACCCCTGATCCAGAGATGCTATCTACAAAGCAACTACGGTCCTGTACTAAATCACCTGAAAGCAGTCTATCAGGGAAGACCGTACCACAGCTCTCGAATATACCTATTCAACAGAGACTTCCTTTAAAACCCAGAGTACTTAACAACTACTTGCTTTCATGACTAAGCTCTCTGTATCACCCTCTAATTATGAGTGAACCTAAAGGATGCTCCTCATCATCCTGACTTTGAGGATATGGCCATATTCCAGGATCCTTGGCTACAGAAACCAACAGTGACTGTGTGAAAAATAAAATATTGGCAATACAAACAATGACTTGGGTTGAACAACCTAGTATTCCTGGAGTTGGTCTTATGCCAAAAAAATTCAGGGATATTGTCTCCTTGTATTTAGGCCAAGGCTTTTCCTTTCCACGTTTCCTATATTTTGCTGAGCCTTTTCTTTTTAAGACTCCTTTGGTCCTTGGTGATGCTTGCATTTATTCCTGGTTTTCTTTCACTGCTCACTCCTTGAGGGCCTCAGAGAATTGAGTCACTATAGAGTTGTGACTCAGGAGGTCATCCAAAGAGTGGCAAGATCAAATGCGGTTAGTCTACATGCAAGACCAACAGTGTCCTATCACCACCACCCCCCATTTATCACTGTATGATCTTCCCCCTCAAATTGACTATTTCAACCTGGTCTGTGCCATAACCAACATGCATTTGAAGAGCTGAGATTCTGTTCCTCATCTGTTCTGGCATTTGCCCATTTTAATTAGGAACCCAGATTCATGTGTGGCCTTCTGTCCCCTTTCTTGTCTCTAATGTGTGAATTGTCTTTCTGGGCAGGGCATTGTGGGGAGAAGCCTGCACTGATCTCCTGGTTGGAAGGAGGCGCCCTGGGGAGGCTGCTAAGAGTTGTGTGCAAAGAGCTCCATGTGAAGCATCTTGGGCCTGTGTGTGATGGGGTACTTGCTTTTGGGGCATTAGGCTTCCAGATCATTGGTGCAGGACCTCTCCTGTTCCCATTTACTGTCCTTTATGCTGAGTCCCATCTGATCCGGTGTTTCAGTCTCTTACCTTTTTTGCTCTTTTTGGTTCCAAGTATGTGGGTGTTTATAGTAGAACCTGAGACTCTGTGACTTCACCCCGTCTTTGTGCTCTTAGCTTTCCTACACAACCCCATGTAGGCGTGTCCTTCTCAGCCGCTCTGTCTTTTTCCTTTACTCTGTCATTTGTCCTTTAGTGCACTTGTCCATTCCAGCTTTTTTATCTCCCCAGGAAATTTTATTTCTTTCCTCTCCTTTCATTTTTAGGTTCACTTAGTGATGGTGCTTGATTTTATTCCTGGCCCAGAGCTTCAGGAATCATTCCTGTTAGTCAGGGTATATTATGCTATACCAGGAATTGAAATTTGGTCATGCACTTGCAAGGCAATATCCCTCCTTGCTGTGATTTCTCTCTGACCCTCAAAGAATTATTTCTTTGTAGTTTTGGGGTTTTTTTTTTTTTAGGTTTTTGGGTCACATCCGGCAGTGCTCTGGGGTTACTCCTGGCTCCATGCTCAGAAATTGCTCCTGGCAGGCACGGGGGACCAAATAGGGCACCGGGATTCGAACTGATGACCTTTTGCATGAAAGGCAAACGCCTTACCTCCATGTATCTCTCCAGACCCTGGCTTCATTTTTTTATTTTGTTTGTTTGTTTTGTTTTTGGGTCACACCCGCCAGTGCACAGGCATTACTCCTGGCTCCATGCTCAGAAATTGCTCCTGGCAGGCACGGGGGACCATATGGGGCACCAGGATTCAAACCGATGACCTTTTTCATGAAAGGCAAACGCCTTACCTCCATGCTATCTCCTGGACCCCAGCTTCATTTTTTTCTAATGGCTGCATAGCATTCCATTATGTAGATGTAAAGTTCCTTTATCAACTCAACTGTTGCCTGGCACCTGTGTTATTTCTTGATTCTGGCTATTGTAAATTATGGTCCAATGAACATAGGATATGAAGAGCATTTTTTGTTGTTGTTGCTGTTTTGGGGTCACACCTGGCAGTGCTCAGGGTTCACTCCTGATTCTATGCTCAGAAATCGCTCCTGGCAAGCTCGGGAGACCATATGGGATGCCAGGATTTGAACCACCTTCTGTATGCAAGGCAAATTCATTACCCATGCTAGCTCTCCAGTCCCTGAAGAGCATTTTTGTATTGTATGTTTCTGTTCCTAGGATCTATCTCTAGGAATGGTAGAACTGGATCATCTGGGAGATCTATTTCCAGTTTTCTGAGGAATCTCTACATTGTTTTCCAGAAAGGCTGGTCTAGATAGCATTTTCACCATCAGTGAATAAGAATTCCTTTCTCTTGGGGCCAGATACCATGGATGTAGGGCACTTGCCTTTTATGCAGAAGGTCAAATCCTGGTATCCCATATGGTCTCTGGCATATGCCAGGAGCGATTTCTGAGCATACAGCCAGGAGGAACCCCTGAGCGCTGCTGGGTGTGACCCAAAAACCAAAAAAAATTCCTCTCTCCCCCATCCCCACGAGCATTGATTGTTCCTGTTCTTTGTGATGTGTGCCAGTCTCTGTGATGTGAAATGATACCTCATTGTTGTTTTGATTTGGGTCTCCCTGATGATATGGAGTATGTTAGCTCCTTTTCAAATGGCTATTGGGTAGACAGTTTCTCTATTTCCTTTCAAGTGCAGAAGCAATTCAGTTTAAGGTAGGACCTTCATTTCTTTACTTTTGCTTGCTTGGACAATGGTGTTTTCCCTCAAAATGCCTTTAGTTTCAGTGCCATATACTGTTTGTTAAACTTTCTTCTGTATATATATTTTTTTGGTTTTGGGTCACAAATGGAAGCACTCAGGAATTATTCCTGGCTCTATGCTCAGAAATTGCTCCTGACGGGCTCAAGGACCATGTGGAATGCCAGATTTTGAACCACAGTCCTTCTGCATGCAAGACAACTATCTCTCCGGCCCCTCTTCTATATCTTTTATTAGTTTAGTACAGATATCAAAGCTTCAATCCATTTAGATTTGATATTCTTTGTTCATAGAGTTAAAGAGAGATCTAATTCACTTTTATGCATGTGCTTCCAGTGGTCCCAAATCCACTTTTATTTGGGGGGGAAGGAGGAGGATGTTTGGGGCTAAACCTGGTGACGCTCAGGGGTTGCTCCTGGCTATATGCTCAGAAATCATTCCTGGCTTGGGGGACATTTGGGAAGCCAGGGGACTTAACTGTGCTCTGTCCTAGGTCAGCATGTGCAAGGAAAATGCCCTGGCACTTTTGCCATCGGTCCAGCACCTCAACTCCACTTATTTTTCTTTGTTGCTGTTGTTTTTTGTCATACCTGACAGATATCAGGGGCTACTCCTGGCTATACGCTCAGAAATCGCTCTCAGCAGGCTTTGGGGACCCTATGGGATGCTGGGATTGGAACGACCGTCCTTCTGAATGCAAGGCAAGCACCCTACCTCCATGCTATCTCTCCTGCCTCTCAACTTCACTTGTTAAAGAAGCTTTTATCCTCTATCCTGTGTTTCTTGCCCTTTGTCTAAGTAATTGATTGTATATGTAGAATCATTCTCTAAATACTCAATTCTATTCCATTGATCTGCAGATTTGTATTTTTGCTGACAAAATGCTTTTTTTGACTGTTGCTTTGTAGTACAGTTTAAACTTGGGGAAAGTGATGCCTCCTATCTTTTTTCTAAGGATTTCTTTAGCTGTTACTGTTTATTTTTCCAAATGCATTTCAGGAATGTTTCATCCAATTCTTTGAAGAATGCCACAGGTATCCTTCCACTTGTCTCACTATTTTTGTTTGTTTTGGTTTTTGGGACATACATGGAGGTGTTTAGGGGTTATTCCTGGCTCTTCACTCTGAGTCACGATTTAAACCATTATCCATCATGGATCAGATGCATGCAAGGAAAATGCCCTGTCACTGTGCTAGCTATCTGTCCCCTCCACATGTCTCTTAAAGAAGAAAAAGAAGGGAGAGCCAGAGAGATAACATGGAGGAAAGGCATTTGCCTTGCATGCAGAAGGGTGGTTGTTCGAATCCAGGCATTCCATATGGTCCCTTAAACTTGCCAGAAGTGATTTCTGAGTGCACAGCCAAAAAAACAAATATTTTGTAAATTTAAGTTTTTTCACGAATTTGGAAGTATCATGTTAGGCAAATGAGTCAAAAAGGACAGGTCATGTATGCATCATTTGACAACTGGAGTGCATATAAAAAGGAAACAAAGGGACATCCATTTAAAGCATCATTGTTCTTGGAGAAAAATTTGTTATTTCATGTAATAGGAGGTTAGTGGGAGAATGAAGATGCAGACTAGGGTGGCACAGGGAAGAGTGGAAGAATGTTATGGCAAAGGTCAGGGTGTGTGTGAATTAACTAAGTGATGGAAATCTTCTTGTACCCATGTTGCATACCTAAAATGTAAAATAAATATTGTGAGGGTGACAGTGCTGAGTACCCAGACAGGGTGCCATGCAGGGCAGGTACAGGTGACAGAGGGCTCAGAACTCATCAATCTAAGTTCCTTTCCTAGAGCAGGTGTAGAAGTCTAGGAGGTTTTTTTCCTCAAGCCCTGGGATTCTGTTATTAAAATAATCTCTGAAATAGGCACACAAGTGAAGCACATTGTGTCTGGTCTCATTTGTTTTCCCATATTTATTTCTACTGGAGAATTTAATATAAAATATATTATAGTAGATGTGGTCAGGTTTGAATACTCAGAGCTCTCATTGTTTGGCAATATTTCTTAGGTAACGAGAGTTGTGAGGATGCCAGAGCTGAGAATTTTGACAGGGTCCTCCCTGCAGGGGTTGTCTGCTCAGTGTGCGGCACTCAGGGTCCACTTGACCAGGCACAACAGGTAAGTGAAGTGGCCTGGTGCAACTGCACAAATCCTGGGATATCATATATTCAACACCCCTATGCAATAGGCTTTCATGGAAGACATTGTGCATTGTCTGCTGAGTTGCTTTCCAGTATTTTAATGTATTGCAGACTGCACATGACAAAAGAAGCTTATGACTCTCTTTATAATATCATATCTGTTCTTTAGAAAAACCTGTAAGGAGCAGATATTTGAATTTGAACTTAGTCCAAATTTTAACATACTGATTGCAGTCTATCTCAGTCCAATTTTCCGATTTCAAGTTCCAGAGCAATAAAAACCCCATGGTTCAAGATTTATTTCAAAAACTGCAGCTGTTAAAAAATTGCTCTGAGTCTATTTTCATCACTCAGATAAGAACTCATTGTGGTCTCACAGGTCCAATGGCTTTAGTTAATAAATCAGCAGTTAATGAACCTAGTAAAGGGGCTGGAGAGATAGCATGGAGGTAATGCATTTGCATTGCAAGCAGAATCGGTGGTTTGAATCCCTGCACCATATATGATCCCCTGAGCCTGTCAGGAGTGATTTGTGAGTGTAGAGCCAAGAGTAACCCCTGAGCATTGCAGGGTGTGACCCCCCCCAAAAGAAAACAAAACAAAAAAAAGAATATTTAATATTTAGGAGAGCGTAGTGCTCAACACAAAGGCCCATTGCTTCATATACAATATCACTGCCCACTAGACAAGTCAGACAAATAGCCAGTCTCTGCTCTGCGGTGGCCCTTCCAGACTGTTTCTACTGGATGGTTGTGACCGAATAGCTGAATGAGCTATTTATTGGGCTCCCTCCTGGTTCCTGCTGTTTTTTGCCACCTTTCCAGCTCTGGTGCCAGGAGCATTCTGAAGTTTGCTCACAAGTCTCCTGGCATAGCAGCTTTTCGCATGTGAGGAAAGGTGTAAGTTCTGCAGTGCTGGGAACCCAAATAGGTCAGGGCAGACTTGGGCAGCAGGGGGTGCTCAGTTTCAGAAGTCCAGGCTGTAGGGTAGAAGTAGTCAGTATCTAGAAAAAGTGTAATTTAATTCCTGAATCTTCTGAATATAAAAATAAACACATTGTGAATAAAGAAACCAAGAATGAATTAGATCATGGTCTTAGGAGTTGCTTTTTTGTTTTGATTTTGTTTGTTTTTTGGCCAACCCAGTGACGCTCAGTGATTACTCCTTGCTATGCACTCAGAAATCATTCCTTGGTTGGGGATCATATGGGAGGCCGGCAGATGAACTGTGGTCCATCCTAAGCTAGTGCCAGCAAGTCAGACATGTTATGGCTCTATGCCACTGCTCCGGACCCAGAAGTTATTTGTTATCAACATTTTGATCTATTGCTAAATTAATAAAATAAGTTGAAACAATATTAAAACTTTTTTCTAGGATTTCTAGATAAATCAAAAGTTAGGGGAGGATTCAATTTTAACTAATTAAAAGGAATAAATAAAATATCATACAAACTAATTCCAAAATATCTACATCTAACGTCTGATATTAAAGCCTAAAGAAATTTCAAGGAGATGCCAGAGGGCTCTCTGAGAATAGCATGTCTTCTAGGCCAAGTTTCTGAATGGTAGTTTCTCTTTTTGCAAAGAGACCATGGTAAGCTTTGGGCTCATATTCCTTTTTTTTTTTTTTTTTTTTTTTTTAGTTACACCTGGCAACTCTCAAGGGTAACTTCCTGGCTCCAGGCTCAGAAATTGCCCCTGGCAGGCTGAGGGAACACATGGGATGCCCTGATTCAAACCACCAACCTTCTGCATGAAAAGCAAATGCCTTACATCCATGCTTTTTCTCCGCCCCCCTGGGCTCAGATTGTTAAGCTTTTAGTCCTCACTCCTTGAGTATAAATCTAGATGAGTCAATTCTTTTGTTTCTACTGTCATTGTGCCAGAAACTCGATGGACTTTCCCATATTTTGACTATGCGAATAAATGTTATTTTTTTTATTTTTATTTATGAGAACAAAGATGCAAAGAGAGAGGACAAGGTAAGGTTACAGTGGAAGGACAATCACAAGTAACATAATTCTCAGAAGTCCCCTTGCTGTTATGTTAACTTTGAGCTTTCGGCCAATGAACATTAAGATAAATAAAACAGAATCCATGTACAATTACTTTGTCAAGTCCCCAGATTATGTTATTATATTTATTATATAATTATATACATTATAATGTTTCTTCACAGCACACAAGGCTATCTAAACCCATAAAACTTATGTAACTCCTTAAACATTATAGGCAAACTATTTTTTAACATTTCCATGTACATGCATGTTAGTTTAAGTTAACCTCAAAAATTTAAGTGGGTTTTTTTTTTATAAGGATTACAGTCAAATGAGCACAGTAAAAAACGGTGTTAGAGTGGCAATTGTTGTTTGCATAGGCCCACCAAAATATGAGGGGCATTGATAGAAATAACCTTGGCCTAAATACAAAGAGACCCTATCCCTGAAGTTTTCTGGCATAAGACCAACTCTAGGCTCCAGGCAAGCTAGTCCAATCCAATACATTGTAGTGCCAACACACTTTTATTTTTTACACAGTCTCTGTTGTTGGTATCATGTTTCTGTATCAAAGATCCTGAAATCTGCATATGCTGCATTGAAGTTAAGATGTGGAGCGTCCTCCTGCCTCACCTCATAATTAAAGGTAATGCAGGAAGCCCTATCCTGTAAGCAGGTCCTTGTTATTGTTAGTCTTCTAAGGGAGGTCTTGTTAAGGGAAGATAATTCTGAGCAGTGGTAGGGTCTTCCGTGATAGAAGATTGTTTCCTGGTGATGTTATAGACAACTTGGATGTTTCGTGGATGGCTTCCATGGTTCAGAGGTGAATGGATAAGGCCCTTCTGAGGCCTGTGCCAGGTCATTATGTCAGTGTTCAGGGTATAAGGTCCCTTTACACTACAAGATTTGTGTGTTCCAATCTCTATTAAATAAGATCTTATTTGTATGGATAGTATTTCCCATTTTAATGTGCCTATGCAAAAAGGAACAATGCCACATGGTGTTATTGGCGAATATGGGGAGCACAAGAACAAGTCCAACAAACTCAATGGCATGGTTCAATCAAAAGCATTAACTGGGGGATTCTATCACCAGAACTACTTATTGAACAACTCATAAAGAGAAGAAAAAAACTGGTTAGAACCGTCTTTGTCAAGAGAATATTTAGTAAGATTTATACATGTCAAAGAGAAGAAAAAAAAGAGAATATTCGAAAGAAATTCGTGTCCATTGTATGTCTTTTGAAATAGTTCAGGGTTGTTAAACACAACACATGGTGTTGGTATGTGATTAGAATTATGAAGCACTGAAGTTAAAAAGAGTAATGTGGGTTAGTGGTGTTTGGGACGGTAAGAGTAAAGGACTAAAATTAAGTTTTGTAGGGGAGTGGGAAAGGGCAGAATACAAGTAGACATCCTGGATACACAAAAAATAATGTAAGGGTGGGGAATATTCTTAATAAAAATCAGTGCGAGGGGGGGCATTAGCCCCCGCGAGATATACACCCCAGGATGCCTGGAGGCCGGGGGCAGAAGAGGGAACAGCTTGGAGCCTATCAAGGCCCCCAGCACCCCATATAGAGAGAAGGCCTTCCACATGGGGCTTCCGAAACCCCATGCTGGGTAGACCCTGTCTCCAGCTCAAGAAAAGATCAAGAGCCAAAAACCAGTATCCACCACCCCACACCCTGGGCTGCCACCCCAGGAGGCCTGGATGTGGGGGGCTGAAGAGGGGACAGCTAGGAGCATATCGAGACCCTCAGCACACCCAAGTTAGAGAGAAGACCTTCCACATGGGGCTTCCCGAAACCCCATGCTGGGTAGAACCTGTCTCCAGCTCAAGAAAGGATACAGAGAGAGCCAGAAGCCAGAATCCGCCCGTCTCACACCCTGGGCTATTCCCACTCCAGAAGATCTAGGGGAAGGGCGGGGAAAGCTTTGGACCCCGTCTAGGAGGGAACACACCCCCCAAACCACCTGGTCTGACCGCCTGGGTTGCCACCCCAGGAGGCCTGGAGGCCGGGGGCAGAAGAGGGGACAGCTGGGAGCCTATCAAGGCCCCAAGCACACCCAAGTTAGAGAGAAAACTTTCCACATGGGCTTCCCGAAACAGCAATGTGGGTAGACCCTGTCTCCAGCTCAAGAAAGGATAGTCAGAGAGCCAGAAGCCAGGATATGACCGTCCCACATCCTGGGCTCTTCCCACACCAGAAGACCTAGGGGAAGGGCGGGGAAAGTTTGGGACCCCATCTAGGAGGGGACACCCGCCAACCCACCTGGTCTAACCGCCTGGGTTGCCACCCCAGGAGGCCTGGAGGCCAGGTACCGAAGAGGGTTCACCTAGGAGCCTATCAATGCCCCCCAGCACACCCAGGTTAGAGAGAAGACCTTCCACATGGGGCTTCCCGAACCCCATGCTGGGTAGACCCTGTCTCCAGCTCAAGAAAGGATAGACAGAGCCAGAAGCCAGGATCAACCCGCACCACACCCTGGGCTCTTCCCACCCCAGAAGATCTAAGGAAGGGCAGGGAAAGCTTGGGACCCCATCTAGGAGGGGACACCCGCCCAACCCACCTGGTCTGACGGTATGGGCTGCCATCCCAGCAGGCCTGCATGACGGGAGTCAAAGAGGGGACAGCTAGGAGCCTATCAAGGTCCCCAGCACACCAAAGTTAGAGAGAAAGCCTTCCACATGGGGCTTCCCGAAACCCCATGCTGGGTAAAACCTGTCTCCAGCTCAAGAAAGGATAGAGAGAGAGCCAGAAGCCAGGATCAGCCCGCCCCACACCCTGGGCTCTTCCCACCTAAGAAAATCTAGGGGAAGGGCGGGGAAAGTTTGGGACCCATTCTAGGAGGGACACCCGCCCTCCAACCAACCTGATCTGATCGCCTGGGCAGCGACCCCAGGAGGCCTGGATGCCGGGGCTGAAGAGGGGACAGCTAGGAGCCTATCTAGACCCCCAGCACCCCCAAGTTAGAGAGAAGACCTTCCACATGGGGATTCCCGAAACCCCATGACGGGTAAACCTGTCTCCAGCTCAAGAAAGGATAGAGAGAGAGCCAGAAGCCATATCCACCCGCCCCACATCCTGGGCTCACCCACCCCAGAAGGTCTAGGGGAAGGGTGGGGAAAGCTTGGGACCCCATCTAGGAGGGGACACCCCCAAACCCACCAGGTCTGACCGCCTGGGCTGCCACCCCAGGATGCCTGGATGTGGGGGTCAAAGAGGGGACAGCTAGGAGCCTATCAAGGCCCCCAGCACACCCAAGTTAGAGAGAAGACCTTCCACATGGGGCTTCCCGAAACCCCATGCTGGGTAGAACCTGTCTCGAGCTCAAGAAAGGATAGACAGAGAGCCAGAAGCCAGGATACGCCCGCCCCACATCCTGGGCTCTTTCCACCTCAGAAGATCTAGGGGAGGGCGGGGAAAGTTTGGGACCCCATCTAGGAGGGGACATCCCCCCTCGAACCTACCTGATCTGACCACCTGTGCTGCCACCCCAGGAGGCTTGGATGCCGGGACCAAAGAGGGGACAGCTAGGAACCTATCAAGGCCCCCAGCACACCCAAGTTAGAGAGAAGACCTTCCACATGGGGCTTCCCGAAACCCCATGCTGGGTAGACCCTGTCTCCAGCTCAAGAAAGGATAGAGAGAGAGCCAGAATCCAGGATCCGAACGCCCCACAACCTGAGCTCTTCCTACCCCAGATGATGTAGGGGAAGGGTGGGGAAAGCTTGGGACCCCATCTAGGAGGGGACACCACCCAAACCACCTTGTCTGACCACCTGGGCTGCCACCCAGGAGGCCTGAATGCCAGGGGCCAAAGAGGGGAGATCTAGGAGCATATCAAGGCCCTCAGGACCCCCAAGTTAGAGAGAAGATCTTCCACATGGGACTTCCCGAAACCCCATGCTGGGTACATCCTGTCTCCAGCTCAAGTAAGATAGAGAGAGCAAGATGCCAGGATCCACCCGTCTCACACACTGGGCTCTTCCCACCCCAGAAGATCTAGGGGAAGGGTGGGGAAAGCTTGGGACCCCATCTAGGAGGGGACACCTCCCTAACCCACCAGGTCTGACCTCCTGTGCTGCCACCCCAGGAGGCCTGGATGCTGGGTGCCAAAGAGGGGACAGCTATGAGCCTATCAATGCCCCCAGCACACCCAAGTTAGAGAGAAGACCTTCCACATGGTGCTTCCCGAAACCCCATGCTGGGTAGACCCTGTCTCCAGCTCAAGAAAGGATAGACAGAGAGCCAGAAGCCAGGATCCGCCCGTCCCACACCCTGGGCTCTTCTTCCAGAAGATATAGGTGAAGGGCAGGGAAAGCTTGACCCCATCTAGGAGGAGACACCCCCCTCGAACCTATCAGGTCTGACCGCCTGGGCTGCCACCCCAGGAGGCCTGGATGCCGAGGGCCGAAAAGGGGACAGCTAGGAGCCTATCAAGGCCCCCAGGACACGCAAGTTACAGAGAAGACCTTCCACATGGGGCTTCCTGAAACCCCATGCTGGGTAGACCCTGTCTCCAGCTCAAGAAAGGATAGACAGAGAGCCAGAAGCCAGGATCTGCCCATCCCACACCCTGGGCTCTTCCCACCCCAGAAGATCTAGGGGAAGGTCGGGAAAAGCTTGTGACCCCGGCTAGGAGGGGACTACCCCCAACCCACCTGGTCTGACTGCCTGGGCTGCCACCCCAGTAGGCCTGGAGGCTGGGGGCAAAAAAGGTGACAGCTAGGAGCCTATCAAGGCCCCCAGCACACCCAAGTTAGAGAGAAGGCCTTCCACATTGGCTTCCCTAAATCCCATGATGGGTAGACCCAATAAATGTTCTTTATGGAGTAAATTCTATTGTTTATAACCAACAGTATCAAAAAACAGCACTCTTCACTAAAGTGGCCATGAGAGTTCAATCCACAGCATGGGTGGGATGTGAAGAATCCCCTCAATTATCTCAATGGCCAGAGGTAAGTGCCACAGTTCCTGGACTAAGAAGGGAATAGACCCATTCAGGATGTTCTTTTACTCCTCTGTCTGACCACAGGTATGCTCTCGCAGGTGCAGCTGGTTAACTCTGGGGTTGTGGTGAGAAAGCTGCGGCATCAGCGAAGTTCTCCTGCAAGAATACACCTTCAGCAGGTTCTGCATAATGTGGGTGCAGAAGATTGCTGAGTTGCGCTGGAGTGGATGGAAGGTTAGACCCTGAAATGGTGGTGCAAAATACGCATATAATTCCCAGAGCAGAGTCACTTTCACTGCAGAGAGGTGTAACAACACAGCCAACATGGAACAAGCTATCTGAGAACTGAGATCACAGCCCTGTTAACTTGTGAGAGATAGTGTGACAACTCACATTCTACATATGTCAGAAACTTGAAGGAGAGGCTGCTGTCCTAAGTGAGAGATGATAGGGACTCTGATGCCACTGGACTTGCTCCTGTACAGTGATCGACTTCGACACAGAATGTGCTCAAAGACTCAGGATTTGTTTGCGAAAATACATCGTATCTCTTTATAATATTCTAATCACCAAGGGAAAGAATTTCTCCCAGGGTCTACTGGATGAATCACTTGCAAGTAGATACTGGTGTAATGGCAAGTGATGCACCGTAGTTCTAGTCTTACCTAATTGCAACTTTTTCACTGTGTTACACTGACTTTGTCCTTGAGAAAAATTAAATTAACTAAAAAACTTTTTGTTTTTATTTTTTTTGGTTTTTAGCCACACTGGTGATTTTCAGGGGTTACTCCTAGCTGTATGCTCAGAAATCATTCCTGGCTTAGGCACAATATGGGACGCTGGAGATTGAACTGCTGTCCATCCTAGGCTAGCTTGGACAGGCAAACACTATCCCTTAGGCCACTGCTCCAGCCCTAACGAAAGCTATTTTTGAATTTTATTTCCACTCATGGCCAAGGAAATCGCACAAGTAATCAGCTATTGGGATATATTGAAAACAATTAATATACTGTGTCCTTCCCCCTGTGTTGAGAGTCAAAAGGGAGACTACCACAGACTTGTCTCTTCTGATTATCTGCATCATGGAAAATAATTATCTGCATCATGGAAGATCCAGGGGGGAATGATAGGCAAAAAACAATGTAAAAGTTACACAACAATTCCCCCTTTCTGTAAACATGCAATAATAACATACAATACAATTCAATAATAATAAAGTACAATAATATAATATACAATAATATAATAATATATACAATACAATAATATACAATACAACACTATTTAACCTCAGACACATAATTACAAAAAAACTTTAATGAAATATTATATAAATCCTATAAGATTAAAAACATTAATTTCAATTAATTAAAAACATTAATTACACTAATCACAAAAATACAAAATTAAATATACTTTAAAAAATTCTAATCATAAAAAATACAAATATATAAGTTAAAAAAAATTTTTTTTACCAAATCCAAAGTTATTCTCAAAAGATAAGGAGTATAAAACTCCTAAAAGTCCAATCAAAGACATTTGATGGATCAAGAAAGACGAGGTGCAACCCGATACAGGAAACAGTACTGCAACAGCCAATGAAGCATTCCTCAGTTCGATATCAGAAGACTTGCAATTGTGATAGGATTCCTACAAATAAAATGTTAAAAACTGGGGGCCGGGCGGTGGCGCTGCAGGTAAGGTGCCTGCCTTACCGCGCTAGCCTTGGACAGACCACGGTTCGATCCCCCGGTTCCCATATGGTCCCCTGTGCCTGCCAGGAGCAACTTCTGAGCGCATAGCCAGTAGTAACCCCTGAGCGTCACTGGGTGTGGCCCAAAAACCAAAAAAAAAAAAAAAAAATGTTAAAAACTAGGAAGAACAGAGGAATTGTGAGAAATAAATAAAGCTAAAGAAAAAAATTTTAACTGAATCAAAAAAAAGAAATAAGAAAAAACTTTGAAAATACAATAATGAAAAGACTTTTTAGATGAATATTAAACAACACAAAAATTAGAGTAACAAAAAATTTTTTTAAATCAAAATCGAGTAAATCTAGTAAACCAAGAATTTCATACACAACCATAAAATTCCATAATGCAAATATGTAACAATGAATTATTATAATCAGTCATCAATAATGAGCACTATGAACAAAGTCCATCCAAAAACATGGTTATATCAAAACTATGAGTATGCCTTCACCTCAAAATCCATGTTAATAGCAATAAAGCATTAATATTACAATGAAAAGTCCAAATGAATATATATCAGTACACAATCATAAAGCAATATTAACATGATTAAGAATCTTTTTCTCATATAGGTCTCTAGTAACATCAATATATTGCAAAATTTTCTAATCAATAATGACCCAAAAGAATACTGAAATTAAGGCACAAATACATCATACAAGCAACCACAATGGGGATTCATTGTATTCATTCCTATTAAGCAATCATACCTAAAAATTGACCAATAAAACATCAATTATAATCGACAAATAAAGGAAATGATCATTAAGTATTCATAGTAGATCTCTGAGAAATATAAAACAAGATATATGCTGCTGTGGATTTTACAGATGCAATAGGGATTTTCTTGATCTTCTTATCATCAAAATTGATCCAATACTGTTCTGTGGTAATCTTACAATATGAAGTACAATGTCCATAATGAACTTGACCAAAATGATTTGTTACTGATGATAAATTATATTTTTCAATCTTGTTATTATCTTCCTGAGTAAATTCTGCGAAATTGAGGTCTTCCAAAGGAAAATCCACATAAGTGTGTAGTTTTTTAATCTGTTTTCCATCAAAAGCAAAACGTTTCAAATGAATTATCAATACAAGAGGTACTTTCCATAAATATGTTTTCCTTGAAAAATCCCTTTTAGTGTTGCAATGAATTCTATTGCTATCTTTCAAGTCTTCTTTAAAAAATTCAACAAGACATTCCTGTAAAGTACATTTATCTGCAGACTTGACAGCCAGGGACAACTGAACAAATGTTTCATAAACCTCAGACTTTTGGTAACATGTAAGACACTGTAGTATAGATTTAAACTGTCCTTGAAAGGTATCATAGATAATAGATTTGTAAGTCCTCAATTGTTCATTTTTATCATTGTTTATACGATGTACAGTTTCATCTGTTATTGAATTTTTAAGCAAATCTTGATGCAGTTCTTCTATAAGAAACATTAATAATTCATGAGGATCCTGTTGATTGTGTCCAGTAAATTGGTCATTAAGTAAACCTATTGTTGCTTTGAATTTTTCAGGATTGAAATACTTATGGCATCCATTTCCCATGATTTTGACAAGATGACCAAATTCATCTGCTAATTTACCTTTATGTCCCTTTGGATTTTTCTCTGTTGATATCTTTTTTATAATGATCTTGATAAAAATACTGAGTCAAGTCTGTAATATTATACAAGCATTGCAATATTGAATTCATGTAACATGAGTTACCCAAATTTTGTAATCCAGTGAAAACAGGTTTCTGTTTTTCTATTTGTATTCCAGACTGTAAGGATTTTTCACTTTTATCAGATTCACTGAGAATATGGGGTATAAATTTAATCCCTCACTTACTTTTCCAGTTACCTCAGCAGCACCACAACTGTCAGTATCTTGAGCACTCCGTACTTGATGAGGGGAGGAGTCTATAGTCCCAGCAACCTGACCTTGATCATCAGCGCCAGTCCGATTTCTAACTAGGCGCAAGGGGACCCAAAATTTCTTGGGAGGGTTGTCATCTGTAGAAACATAAGCATAACCTCTCCCTCTCAAGAGGAGATAACCAGCAATCCATTTTTTATCCTCGTTTATCCAAATTGGAATATTTGTTGTTTCTTGTCTCTGATTATCATCTTTAAAATGTTTTTCTCCTGCCGTGTAGCTCTCTCCCTGAGGTAAATTTAGGTAATTTAGTGTGATGAGAGTCAAACATAACAGCTCAGTTGGCATGAAACCTCTTTTTCTATTCTTTTGCAATTGAGTTTTCAGAGTTCTATGAGCTCTCACCACAATTGCTTGTCCCTGACAATTATGGGGAATTCCTTTAAGATGTTTTATCTGCCATTCTTTACAAAAAAAATTCAAAAGTTTTACTTATATAAGATGGTCCATTATCAGTCTTAATAGAATACGGAATACCCATAACAGAAAAACATTGTAAAAGAAATCTGCAAACTGCCTTAGATTTTTGGGAAGACATAGGAATTGCCCAAATAAATTGAGAATATGTATCCACTACCACATGGAGGTATGGTATTTTTTTGGAAATAAGTATGTTTGAATTACATCCATTTGCCATAATTCATTAGACTGCAAGCCTCTTGGATTTGCTCCTGCTATATGAGTGTTTTGTACTAGCGGAGCACATATATTACATCTTTCTATAATTTCTCTTGTTTGCCTCCATCAAATCTGATAATTGACATGTAAACGACGAGCATTTGTGTGTAAGGCTGAATGTTCCTCTACTGGTGATTTAAATATAGGCATTGCCAACAAATCAGCAGTCTTATTTCCTTCAGCCATTGGCCCTGGAAGGCCTGAATGAGCTCTGATATGTGTGATGTAGATAGGTTCAGTTCTTTTTTGAATAAGGCTTTGTAACTTTTTTAATAAACTCTGTATAATAGGACTATGAGAATTGATGGAGG
>PVKC010014179.1:0-22349 GCA_004027635.1 Crocidura indochinensis
TCTGGGGCGCCAAGAAATCAGAGCCTTTTTTGCATTTTTATTGCAAATTTATTTTATCTTTTATGATATCTTTAAGCACAATAATTGCAAACATGTTTGTATTTGGGTTTAAATTATAGAGAAGAACACCCCCCTTCACCAGTGTAACCTTTCCACCACCAATGGCCCTTGCCTTCCTCCTCCCCCATCCCCTACCTGTATTCAAGATAGGCATTCTATTTCTCTCACTACCATTGTCATAATAGCTGTAGTTGGTGTAGTTATTTCTCTAACTGCACTCACCACTCTTTGTGGTAAGCTTCATATCGTGGCCAGTCCTTCCAGTCCTCATCTATATTGTCTCTGTCATTATTACAACACTATCTTTTATTTGTCTTAAATCCCACAGATGAGTGAGACTATTCTGTGTCTATCTCCCTCCCTCTACCTCATTTCACTCAGCATGATAGTCTCCATGTCCATCCATGTATAGGAAAATTTCATGACTTCATCTCTCCTGACAGCTGCATAATATCCCATTGTGTATATGTACCACAGCTTCTTTAGCCATTCATCTGTTGAAGGGCATCTTGGTTGTTTTCAGAGCCTGGCTATTGTAAATAGCACTGCAATGAATATAGATGTGCAGAAGGCATTTTTGTATTGTGTTTCTGTGTTCCTAGGGAATATACCTAGGAGTGGTATAGCTGGCTCATATGGGAGCTCAATCTATATCTGAATATCTGGTTCAAGAATCAGAGTTTTTAATGACATCCTCCTTAGATTAATTTTGGAAGTTTGGGGACATATTTGGCAGTGGTTGGGACTACTCTAAGATCTGTGTTTTAGGTACTTCTTCAAGTGATACCAAGAGACCAGGCAGTGTTGGAATAGAATTTAGACCTCCAACCATCATTTGAATTATTTTCCCAGAGCCTGTCTCCACTCTTATTTCTGAATAAGAAACAACCATTTCTTCACCAGGATATTGTGGTTTGGGTGGTCACATCTGATGGTGCTTCAGGAATATTGCAGTGCAAAAATCAACCTAGGATTTGCTTATATGAAATAAAACACCCTTTTCCATTCAGCCACTTCCCAGGATATTTAGAGAGAAATGAACCACCCTTTCCTGAGATCTTGTGTTTCTCCTTCAGGTCCAATAGTATCATCACTATACCAAAGATGTTTTCTTTTTTATTTTTTCTAAGAACATTAATTATCCTTTGCAGTTTGGTGTGGTTTAACTACGTTCTTGTCCATTAAATTATAAATAAGAGCTGTGTTTTCTGAATCAAAGATTTTTTTCTTTTTTCTTTTTTCTTTTTTTTTTTTTTCGGTCCTTCGGTTACACCCAGCAATGCTCAGGTGTTGCTCCTAGCTTTGCACTCAGAAATGCTCCTGGCAAGCATGGGAGACTATATGGGATTCCAGGATTGGAACCACCTTCTGTCCTGGATCAGAGGTGTGCAAGACAAATGCCCTACCGCTGTGCTATCCTCTGACCCTGAAAGTAGCTGTGCCTACCTCACACTTCCAACTAAGTGCAGCTGATAATGAAGTCATAGGAGGTGACAGAGCCACAGATAGGATCCTGGGTCCCTGAAACACTACAGAGAAGATTCTTATATATCTTGTATTAAAAACAACATTGAGTTGGGAACCCATTTTTTTCCTCAGCCTAAGCTACCCCATTTAATTCAACCTTTACAATATGAATAGTTCTCATTATCTTCTAGTAAAAATTGTAAACCTTTAGATGGAGTTTTTTTTATCATAAACAACCAGTGCATGTCTTAATATTTGGCTGCAACAAATTAAATATTATTCTTTTGTTTATTAATATTTTCACTGTCTCAGTAACTTTGAGGTTATAAAGGTCTATACTGAAGTCTATATGCTATAAACTAGCTAATTCATTCAGATTCCAATATCTGAATGCATTCCACTTCTCTGGAAAATATGTTTCCTTAGCCATCAAGAAAAAGAGAATAAAAGCAGGAATGGAATATTACTAACCAACTTATTATGACTAGAGAGAGCTTCTCAAAGTTCCTGTTATTTTGAATGTTGCATAGTTTGTGGCATAGTCATAGATTGCTATCCTTTCAACATAATAATGTAAGCTTTATCTATTAATCCTAGCCAATTTTTTAAAAAACAATTGCTCAAAATGTGCATCATAGCTCACATAAGTCTTATTAAAAAGAAGTAAATTTTTTGAAGTTGCATTAACTGGCTAAGACTAATGTATTTTGGAAAAGCAATTTACTGAGTGGGCTCAAATAGACTTTCCTCAAAAGATTTAATTCAACTACAAAAAATGAATAATTTACTTTCTTCTTCTGGGAAATCATTTCTTTGCTTTTAAAAATGCAAGAAATAAAAACTATTAACATTCATCTGTTTATGAAGTCCACGTAGATTTAAGCATATACAGAAAATGAACAAACACATCTACATTGTCTTCATTTTCAGATGTGAAAATATTTATGTGCCATAAAATAGGTGGATGTGCCTATAGATGTGTTCATAAATATTTGTATTATTTACTCTTGTTACAATAATAGCTACATGGGAAACAGCCATGTTCCTAGGATAAATATACATATTATTTGTATACTGCATATGTGTATATGTCTATATGTGTATATGTATCTGTATGTGTATATGTCTATATGCTATAGACTGTAATTCTAAATTCTAAAAACAAGGCATCATGGTAAATTATAATTTTTATGAGTTAAAACTAGGCTCAGAGGTGTGACCTGACTGAGGCCATATAACAGCTAAGATTTATAATATAATGCTCAGGTAACAATTTAACTTCTACCTTTAAGTAGGAGGTTTCATTTTATGACTCAAACCAACGATGATATAATTACAATATGATTTTTAAAGGGCGTATTTCTCATAATAGAATATTATTTAACAAACAGTAAATGATAGTGGAAAAGTACAAACCACTCAAGACCATCTGACAAAGCACTGGAATACAGAAATTCCCTTCACAGATATCAACTAGAAGGGAAGAGCCCAGGTGAAATCAACTAAAGAAAGTGAACTTTTTAATATACTTGTCAAGGCCATAAGGATCCGGAAGATGATGGGGTATGGAAGCACTAATGGAGGAGATTGACACTGCTGGTGGGACTGGTGTTGAAAATATATATATACTTAAAACTCAACTATCAATAACTTTGTGGGTCATGCTTCTGTAATCAATTAAAAAAGAAAAGTTTCGGCCAAAATATGTTGAGACCAAATTTGATACCCAACTCATGTTGTGGTCCTTGTTTGAGAAAAACCTATTAAAATTAATGTAGGTGACCCTTATTGAATAATAAGCTCTTTATATGCCTTTGCCTTTCACGTGTCTTCTTTGTTTTTTTTTTTTTATTTTTGGGCTATACCCAGTCAGGGGTTACACCTGACTGTATACTCAGAAATTGCTCCTGGTAGGCTTAGGGGACCATATGGGATGCTGGGGATTGAACCTGGGAGCAAGGCAAATGCTCTACCACTGTGCTATTACTCCAGCTCCTCACATGTCTTCTTATATTATATGGGTCTCATCTTTGCACCAGTGGGGTGCCACTTCATTTCAATGGCATCACCTTTTAACCAGCTGGGGCAACACCTTTTAACCTATACAACATGTACATAAGTTGGCATCATTGCAGGGTCAATATATTATAATTGATTCAAATCTAGTCAATTTGCCCCTAGAACTATATTTTGTACTATTCTGCCTGACCTATGTCTCTGGTATTTCTGTGTTTGAAAGCTCAAATAAGGTAGAACTTATCTTGGTATGCCTCACTTCAGAATACGTACATCATGGCAAGTAAACATTTTTTGCCACTCTATACATCTGTACAAATAATTAGAAAAAAAAACTACTGGCTTAGAGCTATAAATATACATTTATATGTAGGATAAGGAATCTGCCAATGATCAGATTTTACTGGGGTGTGTATGATATACTTCTTACATTTGTTTTTATAAAATCAGCTTTTATTCATGCAGTTGTACATGTACCAATATGTACCTATATTCATGGTTTTTGAGGCAATATATTCAGTTTTAGTAAAAAAGGATATGAATCCAGACAAATGACTAATGATTCAGCTGGTGCAATCTACACTGAATAAGTAATATGAGATATTTGAAAAGAGGGACTGTCAAATTGGCACTACAAGACTTTTGAATATCATTAGCAATTTTCTTCCTGTTTAATCAGGTGATTAGTAGTTCAGCAATTTATTGCTTTAACTATTTTTGCTACCTAATACATTTTTGTAAGTTGATCTAATATTTTATTGCTTTTATTTTAACTTATGACATTTTTCATTTCATATGGCTATAATTGGAAGTGCATACCACTTTTCTGTTTTGTTTTTTCTATGAAATGACAATAAATCAATTTCAATCAAATTACTCTCCAGCCATAAGCAAAAATGGCACTGCCTGTGAGTTGTGTCTGAACTTTGCTTTCTCTAAAACATGTCTTTTTTAATCTATAATATTCCTACTTAAAAGAGAGGTCCCAATAATTAGCAAGTAAGGCAAGTATGAGAAGACTATTCCAACTTTCCTTTTATTTATTTATTTTTAAGATTTCTCTTAGTCATTAGTTAATACTGGAGAAGTCTATCATCAGGAAGCCATTACAACTTCTACTCAAAACTCAATCTTGTATAAAGCAGGCCCATTTGCTTCCTCGGGACTCTTACCTACCACCCTCAATACACTAATTATCATGCTTCCACTTTTGTACACAAATCAATCTCTCTTTCTAGACCCTGATCTTTTCTAGACTGTCTTTCATATCCCAGAGCCTAGTGTGATGCTATATTCTTGGGGGAAAGACCTGCCTCTACTGTGTGCCATTGTTCCTATCTAAAGCAATTTAGTATATCCAGATGATGCAGTGTTACCCAGGACTTTTCTGCACCTGAAGAGTCTCTCCCAGTTCCAATTTAATGCCTTCGTCAGCTCATCCTTAATCTAAAATTGATCTCCTGACATAACTCCCTCTTCCAAATATCCAACATTTTTATCTTCTGGAAATGCCCACTGAGTGCAATGGCACTTTAACTACCAGTTGCAAGTTTAGGGGTTCCAAGACCACCTTTATTTCTGATAAGCTGGTTATAAATTTATGGGTTTTCAGGAGTCCTCTTAGGTTCAGTAATTTATTAGAATGACTTAGAGAAAACAGAAAATCAATATCCTAATATTTGCCATTTGATTACATTATAGAAATGGTATAAGTCAGATCAAACTGGTAAAAGAAAAAAAAATATAGGGAGATTTCTGGGTCCCCATGTGAGGTTTCCCATCTTCTTTCCATGAATTCTAAATATTTGGCAGTAAAATATGATAATACTGAAAGAGTAATGCTAACCAGGAAGTTCGCCTGACATTTTGCATAGAGTTTTTGTCAAGGTTTTCTTATAGGCTGATTTATTGAACCGGTTAGGTCAATAATAGAAGATATTAATGACTGAATAATTAACAGCCACCAGTATATTTTACATTTTAGATACTAAATGACATTTTTCTTATTAATGAATGAAGCTCCTATTATGAAAATAAAGCTTAAAGTACTATACTTGTCTATATAACAGCAAAAAACAACTATAAAACATAGCATTTGCAACAGTAGTAAGACTATAAGATATATCAAAACAATTTTACCAAAATATGTAAGATGCTTTAGGAAAAAACTACAAAAAATTACTGGAGATTATATTTGATTGGAATGAGAAGCTTCAACATTTATAGTATTAAGCATTTTAAGATCTATGGAAATTTAACAGATGCTAAAGTTGGTATTTTAAAGTGCTGTGCAGACTATTTTATAAATTTAAATTTTTTTATAATTGTAGGCACTATAGTTTACAAACTGTTAATGGTATAATTTAATACACAAAACATTTCAGTACCAGTCTATCAAAATCCCTCTATGGTTGACTCATTGTTTAGCCCTCTAAAAGCCTTCCCTATGGTAATTTCTTATTAAGGATCAGTTTTCAGTTTCTATTGTCTTTGGGTAATTTTATACCTCTATGATGCTTCTTTATATTCTTCATTTGAGAGATATTCTGTGTCACCCACTCCTTCTGACTAACTTCACTCAGTACTATACTCTGCAGATTCATCCACATAGTAGCAAATCATACGATTTTATTGTTCTTAAAGCCAAGTAGTATTATGTACCATTTTTCTTTGTTTATTCATATGCCCTTGGGCACTTGTATTGTTTCTAAGTTTTGACTATTGTAAAGAATGCCACAACACACACAAGAATGCAAATGTCTTTTCTGAATAGAGTTTTGGGATCCTGTAGGTAGATGCCAAGAAGTGGAATTTCAGTATTATGTGGAAGTTCAATTTTTGAGAAGCCTCTGTATTGTTTTCCCAAAAGGCTAGAACCAGTCTACAATGAATGATCGTCACTCTTCCCACTCATCCACATTAGCACTGTTAGGTTACTTTTATTCTTTGTGATGTATGCTTGTTTCACTGGTATGAGATATCTCATTACAATTTTGGTTTGCTTTTCTTTGATTATAAGTGATGCAGGGGCCGAAGAGACAGCATTAAGTTAGTGCATTTGCCTTGCATGCAGAAGGACAGTGGTTCGAATCTTGGCATCCCATATGGTCCCCCGAGCCTGCCAGGAGCGATTTCTGAGCAGAGAGCCAGGAGTAACCCCTGAGTGCTGCCAGGTGTGACCCAACCCCCTCTCCAAAAAAGTAATGCAGACAATTTTTCATATACTATATATATATATATCTTCTTTGAAGAAGCTTCTCTTCATATCTCCCCATTTTTCCTAGTATTTATTATAATATCATGATTTACTGAGTTACTCATAATACAGTCCTTTTAGGCATTTAATTTTCAATTGTCATTCTCACCACCAGGGTGACTTTCTCAATTTACCACCCATCACTATGCCTGCACAAGCACCATGTAGGCACAACCAAATTTACCTTATATTGCTATTTACAACACAATGATGAATGGAATTATCAAAACTTAGACCAACACAGGTCAATTAGAAATTATTGTTATATCTCTCCATGATATTGCTATAATCAATACACAATATCTAAGAATTTACTGGGCTGTAGTTGGTGCAGTGCTTGTTGAAAGGTGTACAACAATCATTCAGTGTCATGGTTGTCAGTGGTCTGGATTGTCCCGAGGAGCTGTGAGTCATTCTGCCATGTTTTGACAAAATTATGCATCCGAACCAAGGTTTAAAGAGCCATGTCTGCAACCGAACAGTGGTAGCTGTGTGACAGCAATCAATTTCAAGTGCACAACTATCAGAAGTCCAATGAATCTCTGGAAGGGTTGGAGTAAGCATGCTGCAACAGCTGTTACCAATCCTTCAGCAAGGGAATGCTGCTACTTTCATGTCATAAACTTGACAGTCATGTGTGTGACCTTGGTCTTACTAAATTATACAGTGATAAAAATCTTGAATTGAGAAGGAAGAATTAAGACAGATAAACAGGTACAATCATGACAAGAAGCCTTTTTTTATGATACATTCCAAAGAAAGAGTGCCTCAAGGAAGCACATAGAGATGTTTAACATATGTGTTAATGAGAAAGAGGAGTTAAAATGGATGTCATAAGTAAAATTAAACTACTTTGAACCATGTCAATGGTGGTTAAGGCATAAGGCTACAGACAATTTCCACAGGTCAGTATATTTCAGTGGTTCTCAAATAATAGGGTGCGTCCCTTAGGGAGGGTGCAAGGCTCCGTAAAGGGGGTTGCGTTAGACCTCGCCAAACTCTATCATAACAAGCTAAATCCTGTGTTTATGTCTCTGTATGTCTCTGGAGCTGAGAGTTGCTGTGTCCTGCTTCAAACCCTGCTTTGAAAGCTATGCATTACAAAACGTGCTCATTGTAGCCATTAATCCAGACATTACCTCTGATTAAAAATCAGCTCAAATTATTTTATATATTTTTGTTTTGCAGGTTAAAGTTTTTTGTTAATAAAGAAACTATTTACAATATATAATAATATATGTATAGTATATATTTATATATATATTCTTCCTTTCTCTTCTTTCTTTATGTGCTCTGCCATGTTTTTATCTCAAGATCATGGCTTTTATGTGGTGCTTGCCTTTATTGTTGGAATGCTAACTGGATATTTTATTTTACTTGACACACCTTTTTGGACTGCTAGAGTGATTCACCGTTTTCCCCTTTGTCTCTCAAACCGAGGATGAGAGCCTCTAGAAGGACCCCGCCCATTTTCGGTGTATTTGATTCTTACTTCAGTGTATTACTTTTCCCTTCTTCAAACAAAACCATGTAACTTGATCTATCTAGTCCCAACCCCCACTTACAGGAGGAATTAAGGGAGCTATCAAGTCCACACAGGTGTAAGACCACTAGGTAGCAAGTTAGGCACAGAGGAGACCACTTACTCTTGCAGGCCTGGGGCTGAGGGAGGTAGCTATGGGAGGTAGGATGGGAACGTGGGAACGGAGGTGTAGGGAGAACAATTCGGTGAAGGGAATCCCCCTGATATTAAGTTAACATGTACCTAAAATATTATTGTCAATAAGAGCTTGCTTTACATGCAAAAATTAGAGGTGGTGGGAGGACTTTGGTGGTGGGAATTCCCCTGATTCAATATTAATATGTACTTAAAATATTACTGTGAAAGATATGTAATCCACTTTGCTCAAAATAAAAATTATTTTTTTAAACTTTTTTTTGGGGGGGGTCACACCCGGCAGTGCTCAGGGGTTACTCCTGGCTCCATGCTCAGAAATTGCTCCTGGCAGGCACGAGGGACCATATGGGGCACCGGGATTCGAACTGATGACCTTTTGCATGAAAGGCAAACGCCTTACCTCCATGCTATCTCCTGGGCCCCCAAAATAAAAATTATTATTAAAAAAAGAAACTATTTACAGTCGTACTGGGGGTGCAAAAAATGATTTCTTCTTCCTAGGGGAACACGATAGAAAATAATTGAGAAGCACTGGTATATTTTGAGTAAAGCTCTCCAATACTCATCACTTGAGGACAAAAGGAGGGCAAATTTCTTGCCATGCCATTCAACAGCCTCCTTGTTCTGGATATGAAAGCCAATGAGATAAGTGTTTTGGTCTTTTCTATGTTTATACAAAAAAGGATTTGCCATGAATTATTAAGTATGTAAAAGGTGTTGAGAAAAGTTATCTCTCCTTTCTTACCACACATGCAGTTTACCTTTTTTGCTAAAGAAGAGCTGTTAAAACCTATGAAGGTAGAATAAAGAGTTTAGCCAGAATGTTATATTTGTTCTTTTTAACTTTATGAGGAAAACCTTGACTTCTCATAATTTTGAAGTGTTCAACTTTGTAAGAGCACTGTAACATGAGTCTGGAGCATTTAAAAACCATTTTCCATAGACCTTGCTGAAATGTATCGGAACAATTTTGCAGGTATAATTTAAATATATCTATCTAACAATCCAGTTTGATCTATTTCTTCTTTTTTTTTGGGGGGGGGTCCACACCTGGCAGCGCTCAAAGGTTACTCCTGGCTTTATGCTCAGAAATCACTCCTGGCAGGGTCTGGAGACCATATGGGATGCCAGGATTCAAACCAATGACTTTCTGCATGAAAAGCAAATGCCTTACCTCCATGCTATCTCTCCAGCCCCTGATCTATTTCTTTAATTCAACAACCCTCAAACTTTCTACACTTTCCTTACATTCATTCTGTCTTGTAACTTTACTACATTCAAATTTACAACCAACTAGTTTTACTCTAACATAATTTCCTTCTTTTTCCAATATTCATAATTTTATGCATTATATTTCTTGCATAAAACACACATTTATATTCCTTTTACCCACATTTTATGGGCTTAACCTTTTATCTAATGGAGCTTATTAATATTTATCTCCCAAGATAAATTCTAAGATAACAACTTGGAAACAAGTTGTTCAACATTCATTAACATGAGAAAATTATACTCTGCAGTTCTTAAAGACTTTTTTTTTAATGATTTTTTTTTTTTTTGGTTTTTGGGTCATACCCGGCAGTGCTCAGGGGTTACTCCTGGCTCCATGCTCAGAAATTGCTCCTGGCAGGCACAAGGGACCATATGGGGCACCGGGATTCCAACCGATGACCTTTTGCATGAAAGGCAAACGCCCTACCTCCATGCTATCTCCCAGGCCCCCTTAAAGACTTTTAAGCCCTCCTTGAATAAAAACATTAAATTAGTTCTATAAATTTTCAATGGCTTTGATATACTCTCAAGAAAATATCTTGTGACACAAATTACATTTGGCAAGAAAAGTTTGTTCTACATTATAAATTAATGAGAGAGAGCTAGTCTTCGAGAGTTGTCCTTAACATTTTGATTTCTAAAAATAAGATATTAAGAGATTTAAGAAACTCGTAAAATTAATTACCAAGAACAAGTGAGGACTTCACAATTATGGGTAAAGCTTATTTAAGGCCAAAATTAAGTTTGATACCTGGTGACAAAATTGACATGAAATGAAGTCACTTAACAATAGCAAGCATTCCCATGAACTGGGCAGACTAATTAACAATATAAACTAAAAAAGCTAATCACAGTAATTTGCAACAATTTTCCTGCAATTATCTGTTCTTAGAAACCACTAGAGTTAAAGCTGCTCTTTTAACTCACTGGGCTTGAGTTCTAAATTAAAACATTTTTTCTTCTAGTCTATTATAAGTAGTTGACATTCAGTCCTGCTCAAGAGATTTGGAGAGATTTTAGCACGGAACTATTTCTGTCCCATCTTAACCCAAGAGGTACAACTAGGATTCTAACTCCCCAGAATCCCAGAAAAATCTGTAATTGTATTTGCCTCTTTATGTGGGGGTCCAATGAATGCAGTCCTTCAATAGTCTTTGTTAGGTGTTAGATATGTTGACCCAGTAGGCCAGCAAGGGTCAACTTCTGTCCATCCACTCTGCACTTTCAAGGCTGAGGACATTTCTCTTGGCTGATGACTAGGAAAGAAATGGACAGAGGCAGATATCTAGAGATAGTCTGTTTTATTCTAACATTCTATATGATATATATAATATAATTCTACATAATGCTTATATAGGGTAAGAGAAACTAAGATAGGTGCAAGGTGACAGGGCAGGGATATTAAAGATATAAAAGAAATTCAGCAAATGGGTGTATGTATAATATCACTGTAGTAAAATTGGCCTTATGATTGACTTGGATGGTGGATGGAGGCCTCTGTCTTTAGGTTCTGGACCATATGGCTCCACAACCCCGATTAACCGTCAGGTCTAGAGGTTCATGAGAGTGGCGGGTAGAAATCTCACTCACATGCAGGCTTCAGGAAGTAACAGCTTTATTCATACCCTAGCCACCACATGTGTGGCCTATATCATAACCAATTAAGCATTCAGCCATTCTTAGCTAACCCTGCATCTTTACTTCTCTCAGCCATCTTTCCTCTGACCTCCAAGCTGGCAAAAATCCAACCGTGCAAAAGCCAAAGACCAAAAGCCCTTTTCCTCTGGGTCAAAGCCCTTAAGTACCTCCAAGAGCCCTCCCAGGAAATGGGCAGGGTCTGCAGGTAAAGTTAAAGGTCATCTCCGGTTCCCAAGACCCCGCCCAGAATTGGGAGGGTCTCAGGTAGTTACCTGTACTCTGGGGTGGAGCTACATATCACCAAATGCACCATATATCCAACCCCAAGTAAATGATTCTGAATCAGGGTCATGCATGAAACAATCCAAACCAGATTGAGAGTGAAACATGTTGTAGCCTATTAGTCTTCTACCAAGTATGGGGAGCCAGCTGCCTGCTAGAACTGCCATTTTTATTGAGTACAGAGACCATCCCTGGGTGAGTCAGTAAGGACATATAGCGCAGGCCATCCTGAGCCAGTCTCACCCAGGTTTACAAATAAGACATCACAATAGATTATGATGATGATGATGATGATGGATGTAAGATCAATAACCTTGGCTCTCTGTGAGGCAGAAAGGGCGGTCTGAAGTCAAGCCTGAGAGCAATCACAAATCAAGGGGAGAGTGACCTTTCTTTGTGCCATCCTTCCCCATCTCTGGAGAAGTGTCTCTGAAGCTTTTGTCTCAATGAGATTTCCTGGAACAGTTCAAAGGAAATGGTAAGATATGAACAATACCAATGGAGTGGGAGAAACTATTCACCCAACACCCATCTGATAAGGGATTGATATCTAAGATACATAATGTACTGGTGGATCTTAGCAAGTAAAGAAACATCTAATTTTATCCAAATATGGGGAGAAGAGATGAACAGACATTTCCTCAAAGAAGAAATACAGGAGGCCAAAAAGGCACATGAAAAATGTTCCACATCATTAATTATCAGGGAGATGCAAATCAAAATAATAGCAAGACATCAGTTCACAACAAAGAGACTGGCACATATCACAAAGAACAAGAACAACCAGTGCTGATTAGTATGTGGAGAGAAAAGTCTCTCATTCACTGCTGGTGGAAATGTAGACTGTCTAGCTTTTTTAAAAAACCAATATGGACCATCCTCAAAAAACTAGAAATTGAGCTTCAAATTATCCAGCAATGCAACTGTTAGGAACACACCCCGCAGCCCCAAAACACAATACAGAAAAGTCATCTGCACTATTAAGTTCACTGTAGCATTATTCACAATATAGCCAGGATCTGGAAATGATTCAAGTGTCCAAGAACAGATGAGTGGATAAAGAAATTGTGGTACATCTATAAGATGGAATATTATACATCTCAGGAAAAATGAAGCCATGAAATTTGCTTATACATGAATGGATATGGAGAGTTTTATGCTGAGCAAATGAGTCAGAGAGGAAGGGGTAGACATATAATAATTGCACTCATTTGTGGATGTAATTAAAAATATAGGAAGGCAATAATATCCACAGAGAATAGAGATGAAGGCCAGGAAGACCAGTTCATAGATGAAAGCTTGCCATAAATAACCAGAGAATGAAGTAAGGGCAGAGAAAGCATTGCTATGACAATGATATTAGGAAATTACTACTAAGGACAAGACCTGGATATTGAAAAGAGATAAAATGATATCATGATACCCATCCAGTAACAATATTGTAAACCACAGAGCCTAAAAGGGAAAATGGAGAGGAGATAAAAAAATGTCTGCCACAGAGGCTGGCAGGAAAGAAGACAGTGGAAATAGCTCAGGAAACTTGGGACATTGATGGCATAAATACATACTGGTGAATAATGTTGTAAATTGTTATGACAGAAACAATCATAAACAACTTTGTAACTGTGAAAAATAACCAACTGTATTATGAACAACCTTTTAATCACAGTGATTAAATAATGTAATTTTTTAAAAATATATGTAAAAAAGAAAAAAAACAAAGAACAACATAAAAGGTATTTTGTGATAAATTTGAAAGCATCTTAACCTGAGTGAAAGTTGGAGTAGGTGTCATTATCAAATTCAGTTTACTAAGGGAATTGAAACATGAAAAATATTAGAAAGGAGGCCAGAACAATAGCACAGTGTAGGGCATTTGCCTTGCACGTGGCCAACCCAGGCCAGACCTGTGTTTGATACTTGGCATTTCATCTGGTTCCCTGAGCCTGACAGGATCTATTTCTGAGTGTAGAGCCAGGAGTAACCTCTGAGCACCACGGGGTGTGCCCTCGCCCCCCCAAAAAAGATTACTGATTTCACATAGCAATATACTCTACAGATCCATGTTACTGAAATTTGCATGATTTGATTTTTTCTATGGCCAAGTAGGACACAAAATCTTTTTTTTTATTTCTTAATAAAGGTCTCTAATTGGAAATTTTTTAAAGCCAAGAAGCATTCCAAAGTTCAAATAACCTTAACCACATAACATTTTAGTAAACTTGAACACACAAAATCTTTTTCCATAAAAAGGGTAATAGTCTTGGATAATAAGAAATATATGAGTGTCTATATTGATATATAATGGAATTGGTATTTATATATACATAAATATATATCTGTATATACATACAAACATCACATAAGGGGGATTATATTGGATGCCATATAGGATGCCAGGGATCTAACTTAGGTTGGCCACGTGCAAAGCATACACTTTACTCATCTCACGAGCCCCAGAATGACAGAGAAGTTTTAATGCATAATTTTTTCCTTAGCCTCTGGTCACTTGAATACTTCTCTCTTTATATGATCTAATGAATTTATCTTGAGAAATAGTCTTAAGAGAAAAGAAAATATTGTCTTTCTATGCAGCTTTAGTATAAGTCTAATTGTTTTCTTCCATGTTAATATTCATACCTAAAATATCTCATAATTTTCACCAGAAAACTATGTACTTTAAGATTTTAGGGCGTACTTTCTAAATAAAAGAGAACGATTGAACAGTTTGTTTCTACTTTAAACCTAGGTAAAATCTATCGATGCTGATACTCTAGTAATAAGAACCTTTTTGATCAGTACTTTTCTACTATTGTATTTTCCATTTCTCTTGTTTATTTCCCTACTCTTGTCACTGTAGAGAGCTATCTTGACTTATAGGAAAGACCCTTTATTACATATCTAAAAATCTCAGACACCTAATTGAAACTCCACCCACACATTCAGAATCAAATAAAACTAGAAATGTGGATCTAACACTGGGAAGAAGAAAAATGACTCAATTTCTGTTATTTTAGGAAATAATGCTTTATGAAAAAAAGCAGGTTATGTAACTGAACTGATAGATGATATTAAAAATAGGAAGAAAAGAAAGAGTAAATCATCCACAGACCCATTTGTTTCCAGTGGACAATCTGTAAAAATCTCCCAGCTTCAGTTATTGAAAGCATGATGGGTCACCCAACAAGAAAGAGCATAGTAAATACCAAGAGTGTCTATTGGTCCCTGGGATATTAACCCTGTTGTATTTATCTCACTGTCAGGACGCAAAAATTTTTGGGAGTCTGTTACTTTGATTCCTAATAGATTTATTCTCACAATATTCACAGTCACTTTAGCTATGTTATCCTACGTGTTTAGATAGAAAGATAGATAGATAGATAGATAGATAGATAGATAGATAGATAGATAGACAGACAGACAGACAGACAGATGATAGATAGATGATAGATAGATAGATGATAGATAGATAGATGATAGATAGATAGATAGATAGATAGATAGATAGATAGATAGATAGATAGATAGATAGATAGATAGATAGATAGATAGATAATAGATCTATACCCTGTTACAGGGATGGTTGAGTGCAAGTAGTGAAATTATTTCTCTCAGATCAATGCATATTCAGTGTCAAAATAAAAAATAAAAACAAAAATGAAAAAAATTGGTATGATGAAAATAGGAATTCTCTTTGCAAAGAGCCTCCAGTAAAATTGTTTACTCACCTTCCACCAAGCATGAAGCTTAATGATACCTCTTCTAAGTTTCCCTTCACGTGAGTAAAAAATAACTGTCAAAACCCCATTTGTTGACTCAAGCCAGCATTGACAATTGATTATAGTAGAGAATTTTCCAAATCAAAGAAGCTGTGCTTTAACTGGCTTGGTCAAGAACAATTCCACTGCCTAAAACACAGTCTTACCTGCTAGATTCACTTGCTTAAATTCTGTCGTTCTTCTGTTGCTCATTTAAAAATCCAAACACTCTCAGAAATAATGACCTTTTATGGACTTAGGACTTAAACTTTTTTGTAACCTTGAAGGAGTTAGCCTGGAGAAAGGCAACTTCTGTGTATTGCTTCCCCTCCTGACAGAATCTAGGTATTACACATTAGCACAATGAATCATAAGAGACCCCAGGATATCATGTACTAGGAAACTGGGTGAAAAAAAGGGACTGCAGGCAAAATGAAGAAGCAAAGGGCATGGGATAGACGTAAAGAATTTGAGTACAATGCTGAAGAAGACATGTTATATTATCTTAGATTAGCCCCAGAAAATTACTTTAAAAGATCTCTTAGGGATCTATGAAAAATTATGACAAAGAGGGACCACAGAACTGCGGCACAATGAGTTATGGAATTAGTCTCAAATTAGTGTCCAACAATATCCACTTTATAGATTCTCCCAGGCAAACAAATAATAACCCTGGTTGCACTAAAACTCACTGGATAATTTATTATACAAGTCCAGTAAAATTATATATACTGGCACCTCAAAAATATTTCTAATAGGGCCCGGGAGATAGCATGGAGGTAAGGCATTTGCCTTTCATGCAAAAGGTCATCGTTTCAAATCCCGGTGCCCCATATGGTCCCCCATGCCTGCCAGGAGCAATTTCTGAGCATGGAGCCAGGAGTAACCCCTGAGCACTGCCGGGTGTGACCCCCCCCAAAAAAAAACCAAAAAAATATATTTCTAATATGGAGAAATAAAGGAATTTATGAATCTTTAACAAGAAAATTTTAATATGAGTCTTTCCCAAATTCCTTATGTCATTCATGTATCAATGGACTTGATTATTTTATATCAATTTATCCTAGATGATCTTACCAGTAGTTCATTGGAACTGTAAATATGCAATAGGAATTTGCTCCAACAAGTATTCAGAGAATGTTTATTAATAGAAAATCAGATATTTTACAAGAACATTTTCTTTCTCTTTCCTTCCTTCCTTCTTTTCTTTTTCTTCCTTCCTTCCTTCTTTCCTTCCTTCTTTCCTTCCTTCTTTCCTTCCTTCCTTCCTTTCTTTCTTTCTTCCTTTCTTCCTTTCTTTCTTTCTTCCTTTCTTCCTTCCTTCCTTCCTTCCTTCCTTTCTTTCTTTCTTTCTTTCTTTCTTTCTTTCTTTCTTTCTTTCTTTCTTTCTTTCTTTCTTTCTTTCTTTCTTTCTTTCTTTCTTTCTTTCTTTCTTTCTGCTTTTTACAACAGAAAATCACCTTTACTACTATCAAAACTACCACAAGGTCAGGGATGTCATTCATTTCCATATTATTTCCATGAGATACTGCATTGACATAGACTAAACAGAAGAAGTCATGTCCCTTTGTTAGAATTTACTAGCCCCTAAAAAAATACATTTGCACTCCTTCTTTCTCTTATTCCCATTCTCAAAACTCTATTCTCAGTCCCATTCAGCTCCTACTCTATGCGGTCACATGGGCTCAAGGGGGCAGGGGCACCCAAAGCACGTTTATAAGACTTAATCAAGGAGAAATTGAATATCTAAGAAGGTCTACCAAATAATGCCCACACTCCACAATAGCCCGAGTCCATAATGAGAAGCTCAGTAGACATGGAATGTGGCATGACTCCACTGTCACAGAAATGTGGTCACCTCAAAGGAGTGTGTCACATTCCAAGGACACCGGAAAACTGCTCTTTTACATTCAACTCTTTCACACCTTGAATGATGAGGAACATAATGTGGACACTGAGAACTTTTCTTTGTAGCTTTTGAGTTGATGCTTTAAACTTTCCTGGCTCTTCGATATCATTGGCAGAGCTTGGGAGAAGTGTAAAAGCTACAAGCACATTTCAGATCATTTTCTAGGCAATAATAGTTATTAGAAAAGTCTACATTAACAACTAACATTGATTTATCAGCTTATTCTTAAATAACCCGTAGGCCCCTTTCTTGCATTCATTCAGAGGATACTAATTCCCACAAAGTCAAAAATAGGATCTTCATTTCCAAAGTAAAAATAGTCCAAAACAGTGAGTATGGCTCTTTGCCCATCTGCTGTTGTGCACATAATATTGCTAGGGAGAGGTCTCTGGGGCTAGACCCATGACCTTCATGGGGTCATGCATATTGCATGCATGATAATATATATAAAGTATACACAAAAGTCTACACTTGGAGACCAGGACTAATGAGGAATAACTTTAAATAATAACAAAAAGGAGAATGATACCCAGCATGAAAGTAATTTAACACTTTTATTTTTAGTATTAAGACCTACAAATAACAGTTAAAATAAAAGTAAAGCAATCTAATTATTTTCATTCAAAGACTGGTTTCATAATACCAAGAGGTAGTCGTCATTTTTATTTGGGATTCAGCATAGTACTATAGATTATGATTAAAAACCTAGTCAGTCAGAAATACAATTTAAATTTTACTACTTGATTAATTGTATACATTCTTGGCCAAGTTTTAAATACTTGAAAGACAATATCCTCATCTGTAGCATGAACATCAGCGCAGTTCACTCCTCATAATTGCAGGAAAAGTTAAATATGATCATCCATGGCTTAGGTCCTAGACTGTGACAGTCTTGGTTTGGAGGTGGTTTTCAGTCTTATTGATATTATGCCATTCCCTTTGATATAAGATATCTCATCATTTTTATTGATATTTCTTTGACAATAAGTGACAATGAACACTTTCATGTGTCTACTAACCTCTAATAGATACTAACTCAAGTAATAAAGCACATACATTTTATTTTTAGTGTTCAAACTTGTGGGATATTTTAGAATGTTTAGTGATCAATGCATATTTAAGTAACAATTATTTTTGCCCAAGAATAAAATTTTATAAAAAGTCTGTTGCCTAAGAGATCAAGTATGTCAATAGAATTTTTGGCACAAACTTACTAAAGCAATATGATTCTCAATATGACTCGGAATTGAAGAATGGAAAGGCCTTATGTGTAATTTTACATTTTCTTACTATTTTTGGACAAAACAGCTCAGCACAAATTAAGACCATCTTCTAAGAAGAGGAAGTACCAAAGTCCCACATATGTATGTATGTTTGCCTAATTCCTGGAACAACTGACCAAACTGCCTTGAATGAAATGACTATAACTTGTGTGAATTGAAAATAACATTTCTAAACTGTGTAAAATTATGAGTCAAGGAAGCTGCATACAATTAAAGAACTCTCTTAACATAAAAACCTTAGGCATCTCCATGCATCTTATTCTAATTTCTCAAAAAATTGAATTCACTGTTTCTGGAAAATAATTGGTTCAACCACTAGATTTTCTTTTAACAGTTGAACTATATCTAGCATAACATATTTTGGGTGTTTTTTTGGTTTTTGGGTCACACCCGACAGCACTCAGGAGTTACTCCTGGCTCCACGTTCAGAAATCGCTCCTGGCAGACTCAGGGGACCATATGGGATGCTGGGATTCGAACCAACGACCTTTTGCATGAAAGGCAAACACCTTACCTCCCTGCTCGCTGACTACCATAAGCAAAAATGGATTTCTGGAGTTCCTGATATTTAATAGGAAGCTTAAAATAATTACACCAAAAACAATGTGTTGAGGAGCTTCCTTCCATATAACTTTTTCTGAAACACATCTTCCTTTTTGCTTAAGTACTATTGTTTTTACTTGTCATTCTTTTCACTTTGCTTAAGTGCCATTCTTTTCTCTGGTGGTTAATATAACAAACATTTATTCACTTTACTGTGAACCTTTGATGTTAAGAGCAAATAGGACCCACAGTTCCGAGGTCTAATGAAATTCAATTTGTTTAATTTAAATTTGGGACAAGTATTTGTTTTGTAATATTTGCTATTCCTTTTTGGTAAGAAATGCATGATTATATGTTTGTCTGCTTACTTATTTGTTTTGGGTTAAGAGCTTTAAAGAGTTCAAGAAAAAATAGAAAAATTTTAATAATTTTATGTTGAGCTTTGACTATGGTATTCAAAACTTTATATTAATGCCGACATGTATATATCTATATTAAACTCTAGTCATGTAACTTTGTGCTTAAATAGGTTTATACTTTCCTATTTGTTTTTCTCACAGATAAGTCAAGCCATGGCATTTATGCAAATTAAAAAACTAAAGTGAATTATAAATATTTCCCAGTGAAATCTCAAACCTATGTACAAGTCTAGTGTGGCAAAAAAAAAAAGTAACTTCTATATATTTTTTCTTTCCTACTTTTTCACCATATCTACCCCCATTGGATATAGTGAGTGAAAAATAGCTCCATTTTAGTTCTATAGAATGTATGAAGCAGACTCTTTAAGGAAAATCTCTAGCTCCTAGAGTCTAGGACAACTGCTCAAGCCTTCAACTATCCTTCACCTCACTTCTTCAAGAAAACAATTAATTATTGAGGAAAAAATAGGCAGAGTGTTGCAAGATTTGGTCCTTAAAGATGACTTCAATGATCTCATACAACTGACAAAGGAACATAATCTAAACAAATGTGACCACATCATATTAAAGAATTTTTGAAAAAAAAAAAAAACCATGAGCTAGAACTAAAAGACAGGTAACAGAATGAAAAAACACTTGCATCAATACTTCAGATATCCAAAATATCATGATATCAAGGATATATAAAGTCCTTAAAGATTAAAAAAAATTCTATCAAAAATGGGCAGAGGAAATGAACAGACACTTCTCAGAGGAAGACAGAAGGTTGACCACTAGGCACACGAATATATCACTTGTCACTAAAGAAATTCAAATCAAGATGACAATGAAATACCATTTCACATCAGTGAGAATGGCACATATCCAAAACAGTGGAAAAATATGTTAGTGGGGAGGTAGTAGAAAAAAAAGCCTCATCCACTGCTAGTGGGAATGTTGTCTGATTCAACCTCTGTGGGAAGCTATACGGAGAGTTTTTAGTAAACTTAAAATTAAGCTGCCATATGACCCAAAAATTCCACTATTGGGCATATACCCCCAAGACAAAAGAAAAATTCATTCAGCAGGACCTATTCATGCTATAATTTATTGCAGCACATAGTACAATAACTAAGACGTTAAATCCACCAAAGTGTCCCACAACACGTGAATAGATTATGAAGATGTGGTATATACAAAAGCACAATGGAACAATATGCAGCTGCAAGGAACATTTAAGCAGCAACCTGATTGAAACTGGAAGATATGTTGAGTGAAGTAAGCCAGAAGAAGGAACAACACAGGATGATATTACTGATATGTGGTATATATAATAATGATTAAGAAATGCAACATAGTAAAAGGAGAGATAACTAAGGGATCACCCTTGACTCCATAGTATGGGCAGGACAGAGAGGGAAAGAAATAGAGAAGTGGAAAAAGACAGGAAAGTAATAGGAGAACAGGGTCAGGGGCCTTGGTTATATCAGTGATGTGGAAGAGTGGTATAGCTATATATCTAGACAGACTGAACAATGTTGACATGTGCCTGTCAAGTTGGGAAGTGAGGCTAGGGAGTAGGAGAAGCAGGAGGAAGCACAGGGAAGTTAAGACCAGCAGGGGATTGTATTGGAATATTGTGTGCCTAAGACTCTACTATCAAAACTTTGTAAATGATGGTTCTTTATTTAAATTAAAACGTGTTTTAAAGGGGCCAGAGAGATATCACAGCAGTAGGGCATTTGCCTTGCATGCAACCAACCCAGGTGAGATGATGGTTTGAGTCCCAGCACCACATATAGTTCCCCAAGCCAGCCAGGAGCAATTTCTGAGGCAGAGCCAGGAGTAACCCTTGAGCACTGCCAGGTGTGACCCAAGTAACCAAAAACAAAACAAAACAAAAACTTTTTTTAAGGAAACCAACTAGGTATTTAAGAAAATAACTGTTGTAGCCTCATGACTTTTGGGAGAGAAAATCTGACCTTAGTTCTAACATTTTTCTTCATTCTCTCTCCCCTTTTATACCTGGCTTTTACATATGACATAGGTAAATTAAAACTTTTACCAGAAAGGAAAGAGATCTCACCACTTGCTTGGCTCTTTTGTAGACCAATTTTATGAAAAGCCTAATGTTTGTGAATTTTTTCTCTCTACATATGACATGAATACAAATCTTTGCAAAGACTAGATAATCTTTTTCTTAAGCAAACATTACAATTCAGAGATTTTTATCACAATACCCCGTGAGCCATCTTTTATGAAAAATAAACATCAAAGAACATAGAACTCATATATCTCTGTAGCAATGGTATTTAGTCTAAGTTTTCTGTTACAAAGTTGTAGCTAACCCTATTTTTCCTCAGAGGAAAAACATTTGCATAAAATTCTTTTATTTTGAACAGGAAAGAGATATAGGCAACAGGGATATATATCATTACAGACTTTCTCAACCCAGCGTCTCAAACACTAAAGGAAAGTTTAATATGAGAATAGAACTATCTTGTATTTGTTTGTATGCATCTCGTAGTTAATTAACATAGTCCATCATAATACATTAGTTTCCAGGTAAGTGAGAGCAAAATTATTTTAAAATTTTTTTCAAAAAAGGAAAAGAGTAGCTAGAGTGGTGGCACAAGCGGTGGAGGGCATTTACCTTGCACACTCTAATCTAGGATGGACCACGGTTCAATCACCCAGCATCGCATATGGTCTCCCAAGCCATGAGTGATTTTTGAGAGCAAAATCCAGGAGTAACCCCTGAGTGTCACAGTGTGTAGCCCAAAAACCAA